>JAOXNR010054219.1:0-43985 GCA_028571225.1 Parsonsia alboflavescens | reverse complement strand
ACCTTCACATTCTCTGCATTGAATTCCTTTGTTAGTTTTGTTATTAGAGTCAACAAAATCAGAGTGAGGCTTACCAACATGTTTCCTGTTCCCAGTAATGTTTCTGAATTGACCTGGATTTTGTTTACCTTGACTCGTCTGTACATTTTATTGAAATTAAGTGTGATCAGGGACACAGCTTGCTGAATATCTTCTGAGCAGTAGATTTCTGAATCAATGGGATCAGCAGCTTGAAAAGCAATGCTTTTATCCTTCCGATTAGGCTTTAAGTTCATCTCAAATGCTTGTAGTGAGCCAAATAATTCATCATACCTGATTGTATCTATACCCTTTGCTTCTTCAATTGCAGTTACCTTGTGAGCGAAGCGTTCAAGAAGAGATCTCAGAGTTTTGCGTACCAAGGTTTCTTCAGTCATTGGCTTTCCATGTGTGAATGACTCATTTGCTAAGTCACTTAATTTTGCAAGGAAATCAACAATTGTTTCATTTTCATCCATCTGCAATTTTTCAAACTGAGAGTTTATCATTTGTAATTTGGAACGTCTCACCGTTGATGTTCCTTCATGTGCAGTTTGTAAGGTTGTCAGGCATCTTTTGCTGTAATACACTAAGCAATCAAACAAAACTGATCAACATCAACAGAATTAAAAATTGCATTAAGAGCTTTAGAATTAAAATTGGCTTCTTTTTCCTCTTCCTCGGTCCAGTCATCTTCCTCCTTCAAAAGGTCCTCCTCATCTATGGGTGGAGTCCGTCCTTTTCAAATTTATTTCCATGCCTTTTCATCAATTGCTTTGATGAATGCAGTCATTCAAGCCTTCCAATATGAATAATTTGATTCGTTGAGTAGAGGTGGTCTGCTCACAGTTCCTCCTTCCTGTAATCCGCTCGTTGCTGCAACAAATAGATTCTAAAACCAAGATCTTTCACTAATTCGTTAGTGTTTATCTCTGATACCAATTGAAAGAATCTAATCCCAGCAAATTAACTCATAAACAAAAGTAATGTGATATATATAGGTTAATCTTACCAAAAGGTAAATGAATTCAAAATATATGAGGTTTATTCTAAAGAAAATATGAGACTAACTCCTCAAAGATTTAGTCCATCCGTAACATCCTCTAAGATGAAAAGATTACAATAGGTATTGAACATTACAATAGAATCCCTCTATTCTAATACAAACCTATTCTAACTTTTACCTTATCAAATCCCTCTTGCTTATATCACAACACCTTCAAGAATCCCTCTGAAGGTGACAAAACTTCTCCTGAATTCGAACTCCCCCTGAGTTTTGGAACTATCTTGCAAGAACCTTTGTGACACTCCCGTGACACGCTTGTGACAGCTTGTGATAGTGTGGTAGAGACGCTCCTCTCGGGATCTCTTTTATCATAAATATTCTCCCTAATATTTATAATTATTTTTCAGCATGGACTCCTCAACGTATCCTTTCAATCCTACTCAAACACAATCACTAAAAGATAATAAGAAAAATATAGGAAGCATATCAATTGCTAAAAGATAAACAATATCTTATTAGATATGAGAATATTTCAGGGATAATTATGAAGATACCAATTCCGAATAGGCAACCAACAAATCTTCACAAATATTATTCTGACTTAAACACTAATTTGATCAACCTGTAATATTCAAAAACCAAAATAATAATTGCCCTAATGAAACACGAAATAATAGCCAACAAATATCTAACAATTATGTTCAATTGATGTTCTTTTATTTGGAAAATTGCATGAAAATAGATTGATTTTTTTGCCTAAAAGAAATTCATTTGTTTGGAATATCTTGTTTTGGTTGTTGTGTAATGAAAATTTTGAATAAGATGATTCTCTGGGGTGATCGTTTTTGCTCTTTGAAATGAAGCAATGAATAGGCAAAGATTGAATTTTTTTTTTTTTTGAAAGAAAATATTAATTAATTCTATACAATGGGCCGGTATCAGGCTTTTCTGCTTTCTTTTTGGCGGTGGAGATTAGGTTTGTAAATGTGTGGACCCAACTATTTGTGTGTCATAGAGGAGCATCATTTTTTATTTTTTTGGCGGGGTCGGGTGAAATTGTGAATTTATTCTATTTTTCCTTTTTGATAATGGCTAATATGCTTAAGTGTTGATATTTGAATGGAGCTTGCAGCTTTAGTTTATGATTTTATTTAGTTATCTTCCCTGGGGATTCGGGGTTTCGAAGAAAAAGGAGAAATCTTCATAATTATGAGATGGTTGTTGTGTTTGTGCAGATGTGCACAATGTAGGAGGAGAAGAATGTTATCAAGGTGGGGAGGAAGAGTCGCGGCCAGAATTTCTCTGTTTCTTGAGCCTATTATATTGGGAATATGCATAATGGTCGAATTCTTGGTTGTAAATTGTAATGGTTCTTTTCGTCTCTATTTATTACTTTTTACTGGCTTTCGGTTTGTACACTTATTGGGAGTACTCATCAAATTATTTTATTGGCAAAGGAAGAAGAACAAATGAAAATGATATAGGGAAGTTAAGGGATTAAAAACTGACAAAGTTTACAACTTAACCTGAGCAAAGTTATTATACTTCTATTAATCAGAGAATTCTGCACTATAATGTTGGCTAATCTCTTCATTGAAGTCGGCAATTTCCCTGTATGAATTCTGATAAATTTAGTTTATAATTCATATATCATTCTGCTTGTGAACTGTAAGTTGGGACTTGAAGGGGTGATCATAAGCATGAGGGTAGCTTATTCGCTGTTGCAACCATCACTTAAGAAGTTGAGGATGTAAATGATCTGTTACTTTTTCCTGCTTTCTATCATATTTTAGGTATACAAGAAACATAAATGGACTTTTTTGGCTGGTTTTCCCCCCTCAATTTGAATTGGAAGTTGTGGTGATTGTGATGTTCAGAATAAATTCAGGATGTGTTCCTTGATGTTGCCTTAAATTTATTGACAATTTTGCCTTAACTTTTAGCTCGCCATTGATAAAACAACAGCAGTAGCAGACATTTACTTGCCACATTATGCCGACACCAAGAAAACTGACCGAGAATCGGGAAAAGCACTTGAGATGACAAACACCACTATAACTCTCGGTTTCTTTTCCATAAAACTTAAAGATCATGTCTTTAAAGGAACAAATGCAAAATGGATACATGGAATTTCTTTGGCTAACTCCAAAATGTATAAAAGAGGAATTGAATTTGGTAGCCCAAAAATTATAGGAATAAAGGTTGTGGTAGTGAAAATAAAGGATATAGCCAGCTTTTATTGCGTGCATGATGTGTTGGTGTTTTTCATAATACATAGTATTAAAATATTTAGAAATTTTAACTAATTAAAGCTTTAGTTGAGTCATATTAACATAAATAAAATTATATTTTTCTAAACGAAGAATATAATCTTTTTCTTTTGTCCTTCTAAAAATATAGAAAGATCAAAACCAAAGTTAAAAAAGGTTTTTTTTTTGGTTTTGAATTTATGTGATTTTCTATTTTATAATTTTGGTCCACTTTTTTTTCTTTCTTTCTTTTTTGATCCTCTACTTTTTTATTTTTTACATCATTGATCTTGAATGTAAATTTTTAAAAATAAAAAATTTTGCTTACAACAAGATTTGTGGCTCCCACATGTGAGGTAAAAAATTTTAATCACTTCAACCATCAATAACTTTTGTTTTAATTTCACTTCTAATAATATATATATTGTTTTCAGTAAATCTCATAATAAATCATTCATATATCAATTCTTAATATTCATGTTTTAAAAGCAACTTAAACCTCACTTGTACCAATGGACATGTATTTAAGAGAGAAAATTCAATATTAATACTTGAAACTTTAACAATGTACTATGTTGATTCACTTTGCTGATTTATGAGTTGCTTGTCCTTCTACAAGAACATGTATATTGTAGAACCTGGAAGAATTGAAAGAATCCTGAAAACTATTTGGAGGATATCTTGTTGATTTTTGATAAAATGTAAGAGGGTTTTATTTAAAGGATTGAAGGAGAATCGGTAAATCAAGTCGTGATTTGGACAATTCTTGTAACCTGTAAGGTGATAGAGTTCGAACTTTTTTTCACATTAGTTGTTACATAGCCACGAAATTGGCAAACCTTTATGCAATTAAAACCAGTAGAAATTAACCAACTAATTTTGTAATGAAAGAGGAGAGATATATACATTTTCATATGATGATAAAAGTAAGAAAAAGATACTTCTATGAAAGTAAAGAAGTTCAAGAAAAGTTACATAAAACATTATAAACAATATTCTCACAAGAAATTAGTTTTCTAATTTGTGAAAATTTGTAAAATTCTTTAAAGTTTTGACTCTTCTTGTAGATTCTACTTGTCATTCCTCTCCTTTATGAAGCTAGTTTGTTCCTTCAAATAAATGGAAGAAATAATTAGTACTCGATCGAAGAAAGATCCTACTAAAGCGGCGTGATAGCATTGATGAGATATATAAGCACATTATCACTTACCAAGATATTGTTCAAGTAAAGTGTTTGTTGATAACATGTTTGAAACTATGCGCACTGTTGGTCTAGATTGAGAATTTCAGTTGAGGGAAGCACAAGCAAGTTTCACAATGGATTTCATAACATTTTCAACTAGTTGAGTGGGATACAAAAGCCTTGGATCAAGAAACTCCACCAATTGTAGGTTTTCATGTGTCTGAGATGCTAGATGGGTGATGTAGTCTCCAGGATGCTTGCCTTTGATTACTTCCAATGCTAATACTCCAAAGCTATACAGATCACACTTTTCAGGTACTCTAGTGGTGTATGCAAGCTCTGAAAGACAAATAAGATACACTTGTATAAATTCATATAAACTTTATCCAAGTATATATACTTGAATTTGTATAGACTAAAGATTGTATTAATAATTACCTGGTGCAATGTATCCGTATGTGCCCATCACTATACTTTGGGTGGAAGAGTCTATCTTGAGAAGTTTTGCTGTCCCAAAATCTGAAATTTGGGCCTCATATTCTGAATCAAGAAAAATATTGTTGATCGAAATGTCTCGATGAACAATTGGTGGAGAACAATCATGATGCATGTAAGCCAAAGCATGTGAAAGGCCTTTAATGATATTTACCCTTTTTACCCAATCTAATCTTTTCGCTTCTTCTTCAATACTCAAGATTTTACCTAAGCTGCCTAGTTCAAGGTAATCATAAACAAAAAATGAGTGTTGGGAACTGGAGCAGAAACCAAGAAGATTCACAATGTTTCGATGTTTGATCATTGTCAAGGCCCTTATCTCATTTAGGAACCCACTGTGGGCTTCAACCTTGGAAGAAGAATGAAGCCTTTTAACTGCAACTATGTTTTCCATTGAGAGTTCTGCTTTGAAAACCTTCCTATAACCTCCTCCTCCTACACAGAATGATGCATTAAACTCCTTTGTGGCTTCTAACACCTTTCTATACAATTGTTTCCTGTCAAATGTGCATACAGAAAATAAATTTCCATCCTCCACATTTAAATTTCCCTTTGTGGTTTTTTTCGTTTATTTTCCTCCGATTGAATGATTTGGAAAGAATTCCAAAAAGAGCACAAAAAAGTAGAAATGTAAAAAGAAGAGGGAGCAAAATAATGAGAAGAAGTTTGTGCCCTCTAATTTTAGCAAGTTTTCCTACGGAATGAGGACTTGGACACGATCATAACCCTAAAACATCACCATACAATCCCTTGTTCCCATTTAAATGTTCGAACGTGATTTTCACAAATGGTCCACTGTGAGGAAGAGGACCTTCCAAATTATTGAAAGATAGGCCAATATGCAGTGAGGTTGGAAATTCTCCAAAAACTTTCAGAATGAAGCCAGCGAGGTTGTTGTGGGAGAGATTTAGCAATGCAAGGACCTCCATACCTCTTAATTCAGGTGGTAGTTCTCCTTCGAAGAAATTTTGACTCAAATCTAGTTGATTCAGGTTGACTAAGGTAGCCAATTGACTTGGAATCTTCTGGCTTAGTAGGTTATGGCTCAAGTTCATGTAAAGAAGTTGGTGACAGTCTCCCAGAGTTATTGGCATTGACCTATTTAGAAAGTCAGAGGAAAGGTCAAGATAGAGGAGCGTTTTCATAAGTAATAATTCATGAGGTATACCACCTAATATTCTGTTCTCTGTCAAATCTAGTTTACTCATAGAGCTTAGTTTCCCAAATTGCTTGGGTATCTCCCCAACAAAGTGGTTTGAAGATAGATTAAGAACTTCCAAACTAACCAAAAGTGGTTTGAAGATAGATTAAGAACTTCCAAACTAACCAAGTCACCGATTATTGGGGGTATAGGACCGGTGATGTGGTTTTTTGTTGATCGAAGTGTTGTTGGGTTTTTGCATTTGCCCCAATTGCTAGAGAGTTCACCATAGAATTTATGGTTGCTAAGCCCCATGTAATCTAAGTTTGGATAGACATTGAACATCTTTGACAAGTTTCCTATCAGCCGGTTGTTTTCAAATTGAGTTCTGAATAAACTCGGACAATTATTCAAACTTCTGGGAATATTTCCAACCAGTTCATTATTGTTCACATTGAAATTTTCGAGCCTGCCATTTTGGCACAGTTGTTTCGGTAACAAGCCATTGAAATGGTTGCCAGTGATTTGAAATTTGCTCAAAACAGCAGATGAAATTGGAATGGAACCAGAAAGTTGATTAATAGACAAATCTAAAGTTGTCAAATATCTCAAATTGCCTAACTCTTTTGGAATGGAACCAGGGAGTTGATTAGTATGCAAATGTAAAGCAGTCAAATTTCTCAAATTGCCTAACTCTTTTGGAATTGAACCAGAAAGTTGATTTATGCCTATATCAAGTTTGTTTAGCAGTGTCAAATTGCCTAATTCTTTAGGAATGGAATTAGAAAGTTGATTAGTATGCAAAAATAAAGTTGTCAAATTTCTCAAATTGCCTAACTCTTTTGGAATGGAACCAAAAAGTTGATTTATGGCTAATTCTAGATAGTTTAGGAGTGTCAAATTGTCCAATTCTTTAGGAATGGAACCAGAAACTTGATTAGTATGCAAATATAAAGTAGTCAAATCTCTCAAATTGCCTAACTCATTTGGAATTGAGCTAGAAAGTTGGTTTTTGCTTAATTGAATATCATTTAGGAGTGTCAAATTGCCAAAAAGTTTACTAGTATGCAAATATAAAGTAGTCAAAGTTTTCAAATTACCTAACTCTTTTGGAATCAAACCAGAAAGTTGATTTGTGCCTAATGAAAGTATGTTTAGGAGTGTTGAATTCCCCAATTCTTTGGGAATGAAACCGAAAGTTTATTAGTATGCAAATATAATGTAGTCAAATTTTTCAAATTGCCTAATTCTTTAGGAATCAAACCAAAACGTTTATTATTATATAGGTACAAAAGAGATAATTTAGTGATATTACCGACCTGTGATGGCAATACAACAACAAACTTATTCGAACTCAAATCCAGATATTCAAGATTTAGGAGGTATGAAAAGGGAAATTTGTGGAGAGTGCCATAAATATTAGAATTGGTGAGGTTCAACCCCTTAACACTGCACCAATATTGCATGAAACACCAAACCAAGTACATGGGCTGGTTCTAGCTGTTTTAATAGAATTGGTGCCATTGAGGAATTGAAGGTTCCAGGAAGAGAGGAGGGGATTGTTTTGGTTTGCAAAACTAGCTTTCCAAGGGAGAAGAGCTACTGCCTCTTGATCAGGAGAAGAGGAAACAGCGTCAAGTAAACACAAGGACGTGAGTAATAGGAAGAAAGAAAATCGGAAGGCAAATTTTTCTAAAGAAAACAAATCCATGGCTTCTGTTTTCGTGTAGTCTTAAACAATCCTTGGTCCAATTTGTAGTATATATAAATAAAATAAGGATAGCAGGTAAGAAGACTTAGGTTGACTGTGCAGGACATGTGATTTTATTTGTCTTGGAAATGTCATAGATGGCGGAAATCAAAGACCTGGGTTGACTGTGCAGGACAACTCGTTGGCTGTCATGAAAGAAATATGATAAAGAAATTGATAAGAAATTCAAGTCTTCGCTATTGTCTTTTGTATGACCTGTGCAAGAGTAGTTTTCTAGCCATATGCAGTTCATGATGCTTAGAAGAAGACAAGCGACTTTGCCTTAGCCGATGGGCACATAACATGTGGAAGACTTTGGACCATTAATGATGCACGGAGATTCTTTTACGTGAAAGATAAGTAAACAGAATAATAAGAAGAAGAAAGAAAGATAGAGAGAGAAAAATGAAATTTAGAATATCAGATTTTCCTTGGTGATGAAGTTCAAAAGTGAACATTGGGTCACTCCACAAGTTTTGATGGAATTACGAGATCAGCAACTTGAGAAGATAAGAAAGACGGTCATTGCAGGGTTCTGTCGCCCGAGAAAGAACTCTCAAGCCTATGTTAGTGTTTCAAGAGATAATTGAGGGTAAAGATTGTTCTTAGAAAGCTATCTTGTTCAAGATGCCTTAGTTGCCTGTCCTTGGATTGATCGTGTGTTTTTGATTAAGTTGTGAAAAGAGAAAATCAGTTACCTCCTGGATTTTTATCCTATATTACGTAACTGTAGGCAATTTAGGATAACTATGGGATTCTGTTGAATCCTGCCCATTGCTCCTAGAATCATGGAGTTTCCCTGGAACAAGATATCTTGCCATTCACATCTCTGTTGAGAGCTATGACCAACCTTCAGACCATCTTTGCGACCTCCCCGTGCACCTCGATCGTGGCATGGAAGATTTATGAGACAAGTTGGGAATTACTAGGTCGTCGGTCAAGTTCTGGTGGTGCCTTTTTCGAGCTCATCTGGGAGGTCAATAACCTCTAGGTCGATGACTTGGGAGGTCGGTGGTAATGGCGGGTTGCTGCCTATCTTTCCTCGTTGCCTTTGTCAAATTGACTTTCAGGTATTGAAGACATGTGATCTTTGGCCCATTTGGGTTGACTTTTGTCAAATCCTGTCGATTTATGTTGACTTATCCGGGTCATTGCCGCTTTACCCATCATTACCCCCTTTTAGGCTCAATGAGCTTGGAGGTTGTTGGTGCCTAAATTACCATCTTCAAGTGGTAGCCGCTAATGTGTAGCAGAGTTGTGCACAAATGTTCGAGGCATGGAAGGTACGTGAGCAAGGTTGGGACTCACAAGGTTGTAGGTCGTGGTCTAGTGAGGCCTTCGCTATGCTCATCTGGAGGTTCGGTGATCTCTTGGTCGGTGACCTCTAGGTCCAAGACCTGGGAGGTCAGTGGTAGGAGGTCCCTGCCCACTCATACCTCGGGACTCGCCAGTCTGACCTTCAGGTATTAAGGATTACAATCTCCAAGTTGCAAGTCTGACCTTCAGGCATTAGGGATCACCATCTCCAGGTCGGGGGCCTGACCTTTAGGTATTTGGAATTACTATCTCCACCCTTGAAGGGTTGAGCTATTTTCTGGCAACTTCTCATGAGGCTAACCTTCAATATTGAGAGTTACCATCTCAAGGTCACAGCTCCTGAAAAGTTGTGCTATTTTCTCGTAACAGCAATTTCTGAGAGAAGATGCATTCTCTCTTAGTTTTGAAAAACTATTGGGTGGTCTGAACTGGAAAGTCACTCCGCTTTATTTTTGGCAGTACTAGAACTGTTTCAGACTTGAAGATACTGCCCACTTTTATTTTAGGAAGCCGATGAAGCGTTTCTGGGTTCTGAACCGGCTACCCGCTCTAGATTTGGGGAGATTGACCCGCTTCAATAAATTCAAGGTTTCCTTATTCAATATAACCTGAATTCCTTCAAATTTGGGATGTACTTGAACCTTCATTCATCTTCCAAGGATTTTACAAAGCTTTCAGCATAGGTCTTTCTCCTCCTCCTTCGGACATTCAACTTTCCCAAGATCATCTTTCTTTCTCCAAGGCTTCATTGAGTGAGTTTTCCTTCTCTTCCGAAAAAATTGTACCTTCTTCCTCTTTTTAGTATGTCAACTGGATCTACCTCACACTCCTCTGTGTCTAGTATCCCTGCCCCCTGGTCACGAGAGTCAACACGTACTTCTTCCCTAGTCAATCTGGAAAACGGGATTTTTTACTTTCCCTCGATATTATCCAGGGCTCCCTTGGTGAAAACTGAAAACTTTGAGCTTTCCGAAATAGAAGGCTACTTGATATCTCTCTCTTCTGAACCCTGGTCAAGCTTTTGAGCTCTACACTGAGCTGGGGCTAAACAAGGATGCAATCATTACCGCTAAAAGGCATAAGCATGCCTACAGTAGGCACGATAGACACATAGTCCTTTACACTTCTAATCTCAAGCGTGATGTTCTAATTCCTCACATTCATGCCTTCTTTTTTGATCTTGCCTACTTCTGGCACTTTTTCGTAGCTCAACTTGTGCCCAACTCTCTCCGGACGGTGGTTGCTTTCATTACGACCTGTCAACTTCATTGAAATTCGATCTCTCCGAAGCTTTTCAGGTGTTTTTATAGGTTGGGGATCTCTTCAGCGTCTAGAGGTGCTAAGGGGTACCTTCAGTTTCTTGCTCAGCACAAGCTGGTAGGTGCCTTCCAGTCCTCCGTGTTGGAGTGGAAACCCTTCGTTTCTTTTACCCGCATTTTGAGCCACTTGATTCGATCCGAGGCTTACCCGAACTGAAACTTGAGCTGTACATTTTTCAATGAGCTTCCCAACCTATCTGTTGATTAGGTTGAGCATAGGGATTTCCTTATGGACCTAGTCGATTCTGTCAAGCCCAAGTTGGGGTGTATTGCCACAGTTTGGCTTGAGGCCTTACTTTGCTCTGCTGCGTTAGGAAATGCATCTGCTTCTGAATTTTACTCTCTGGGAATTTGCTCGATTAGGAAGTAATCAAGCTTAGATACTATATCCCTTACTCTTCTGAGATATTTGATCATGTTGGCTTCTCTTGCTTCATATTCCCAAACGACTTGGCTGGCTATGACCTGTGAATCTGTTTTGACATGCAATTTATGCACTTTGAGAGCTCTTATAAGTCTTAGACCTGGTAAGTCTCATACTTTGATTCGTTATTCGAGGTTGGGAAGTTGTACTTCACAGAGTAAAGGATTCTCACTCCCTCGGTGATGATTAGGATAATCCCCGCAAATGAATTTTCCTTCTCCGTGGAACCATCCCTGTACATGGTCCAAATACTATCTTCACAGGGGATGGTGAACTCCAATGGAACTCTAGTACACTCTTCTACGAAGTCCGAGAGAGCTTGATGGCCTTCCTTGGCTCAAAGTTGATTTGATAACCCGAGAGCTCGAGAGACCACTTCATCCTTCTACTTGATAGTTCAAGCTTTGCCAAAGCTTGTTTCAGTGGTAGATTGGTTAAAACTCTTCTCGGGTAAGTTTGAAAATATGGCTTTAATTGCCTTGAAGTAATAATAATGAGGTACAAGAACTTCTCGAGGTCTGAATATTGAGTTTCAAGACCTCGGAGTAATCGATTAACATAGTAGACAGTCTACTAATAGTACTGAGCTAACTGCACTCTCAGTTACGGTTAAGTACATGCAGATTTCTTCACCTGACCTTGGAGAGATAAGCTGGGGGGCTTTCCCAGGAAATCCTTCAGCTTGTTGAACATTGTTTGGAAGTCTTTGGTCCACTGGAAGTCCTTCGGCTTCAGCTTCGGCTTCGGCTTCTTTATGGCATCATAGAATTTCTCCCCTTTGTCAGCCATTTTGCTAATGAAGTGTCCCAGTGCTGCCATTTTCCCTGCTGAGCTTTGTACCACCTTGAGATTTCTGGGAGGTTCCATATCTACCAAATCTTTGATCTTGTCTAGGATGGCATCAATGCCTCTCTCCGAGATCATGAAACCGAGGAATTTTCCTATTGAAACTCCGAAAGTGCATTTTTCCGGATTAAGCTTCATGTAAGCAGCTTTCAGGGTCTAAAAAGTTTCCCGGATATACTTGATAAAATCTTCTGAGGTTTCGGATTTGATCACTATGTCATCCATATAGACCTCAATGTTCCGCCTGAACTGCTTCTTGAAAACTTTGTGCATTGCTCGCTGGAATTCAGCTCCTGCATTTTTCAGGCCAAAAGGCATCTTGGAGTAGCAATAGGTCCCAACCTCTGTAATGAATTAGGTCTTCTCCGTTTCCTCGATGGCCACAGGGATTTGGTGATATCCCTTGTAGGCGCCTAGAAAACATAGCCACTGGTAGGTAGCTATTGAGTCCACCATCTGGTCAATATTGGGAAGGGGGAAGGAGTCCTTTTGGCAGTACTTGATAAGTGTGGTGGAGTGCACACACATCCTGCATGTCTCTTCCTTCTTCGGGACTACAACCGGGTTGGCTAGCCATTCAGGGTATACCACTTCTTCCAAAATTCCAGCATCAGGAAGAGCTTGGACTTCTCGAGCTATGACCTCATTGCCCTCGAGGACAAAGGTCCTCTTCTTTTGTTTCACCGGTTTGACTCCTAGGCAATTGTGTCCTTGAGGTCGTTGAGTTTCCAGGCCAAGACCTTCTAGTTTTCTTCAAGGGAATCTACCAGTTTCCTTTTGATTTTTGGAGGTAAGAGCCTCCAATTTTGATCCCTTTCTCAGGGAATTTGGGGTTGAGGAAGACTTTTTCTCCCCAACCCACTATCTTGATTCTGAGGTGATCATCCTCCGTTGGGTTCTGGCGAGCTTTCCTCATTACCTTCAGCTAGGTAACATTCAACAGCAGTCTGTCTATCTCCTTCAAGGACAATCTAGGAGTCCCTGATCTAGATTCTCATGTTGTAATTGAGTAGGAAGATTTATGTTCTTAGGTCCATGATCCCCCTTCAGCCAAGGATGGCATTGTAAGTTCCAGGGGCATCCACAACCATCCAATCTATTACCCTAGTGACCTCTCTGCCTCCCACACAGACCGTTGGGACTCATAGGACTACATCAACATAAGTAGTACTGCCGTTAAAGCTGGTCAAAGCTGTGTTTGACTTCATCAACGAGCTCCTATCAATTCTCATCTAGTCGAATGCATTTCGGTACAAGACATTAACAACACTTCTAGTGTCCACCAATATTTTTCTCACTAGGAATTCGCCGACCTGGAGGGACACTGTTAGGGGTCATGAATCTCCCCCTCGAGCTGGCTCGAATCTCCATCCGATGGTGTTTATCTGGCCATCTGGAAGTCTCGGGTTGTGCAAGGTTATTGGTGATAGATTTGCAGGTCCTACATTCTTGGAAAGAAATTCTTGTAGATGACCTTCCTTTCCATCTCACGTTTGAGGTCAAAGCAATCCTCCATGAGATGGAAATGATCCTTGTGGTTGTGGCAGAATTTTGTTGGATCTCTTTTGGCTATAGGACTCTTGAGAGGCCTAGGCAGCTTGAGGAGGCCTCTTTTCTCTATAACCACCATGATTTCTACTCGTGATATCTTGAGAGGAGTGGTCACAAGGTCGGGAATGGTTTTTCTCCTCTTTTCTGAGGTCCCTCCCTTGGGTGAGGGTCTTTCTTATCCCAATTTGTTTTTTGAGGACTTCTTAGATGTTCTCTGTTGTCTTTTTCGGTGGTTGAGGTGAGGCTAGGGATCTTCTTTTCGACTGCTGTTTCCTCAACCTTGATCAATTTTTCTAGGAGCATCTAAAGCTCTTTAATTGTTTTTCCTAGCTCCTCGGCCAGTCTAATTGCTACGTACTCCCCTTGCATGAAGGTAGTTATATAGATGGTGTCATTTTTTTACTCGATCTCCATTGCTTCGTCGTTGAATTGACTATAATAGCTTCAAGTGTTCTCACTGACCTTCTGTTTTATGAGGAAAAGGTCATTGATATCTTTTTCGCTCCTCGTGCTACTTTGATGGTTTTTCAGAAATAGCTCTTTCAGCTGTGTCCAACTTGAGATGCTTGCTTCAAGGATGCCCTTGAACCAGGATTAGGAATTTTTGGTTAGTGTTGACTGAAAGGCTCCACATTTGACAAGGTCGGCGTGCTCGTACATCTCTATGTAGGAAATGTATTCATCAATGTGCTGTTGAGGCTTCCCTATACCATCATATTTTTTCTCCAGTTGTGGAGCTTTAAAGCCTAATGGCATCTTTGCGGTTCGGATGCTGTGGACAAACGACGAAGGCTCGATAAGGTCCACAATGCTTTGCAGGTCCCGATCGGTAAGCGGAGTTGCTCTCTTCGATGGATTGGGGGCTACCCCTCGAGCGTTTTCTCCTGTCGTTTTGATCAAGCTATGACGAGGTGGCATCCTTGCTCCAAGAGAAGTTCGTAGCAAGCTTATCGATTATTCAGGGCTTGCATGCTTTCCTTGACTTCGTGAGATGGCTGTTCAATTGAGCCTGTCTCTTAAGTCATACTCCCTTTCATGGTTGAGGGTTTCTCTGAGGTCAGTCACAGGTTGAGTTGTTCCTCTCTATGACCGCTCTGCTTCTCGGTTTGCTTCCCAAAGAACATTGTTGCACTGGGGGTCGGTCCTTACTTCTGAAGGTTGAAGCCGGTTCTACTAGTTTTGTCTAGTTGGGCCTCTAGGCAGTCGTGAATCTCTCCGAGAAGGTACCGAAGTACATCTAGTGGACACGCAATCTCCTTTGCCAGTGATTCCCTCCAGAGCTACTAGCATTCTTTCCAGGAGGTCTGCCGGCATGGATATCAAGGTGTCCTTGTTGCGGCCTTTCTTGTGCAAGTAGTGGGTTGGCCTGGATCCTTTGGGATGGGCCTAACCGTGCTGGTTGCTAGCCATCTTATTATGGGCTAGGCAATGGATTATTATTGATGGCGGCCTACACCATAGGTTGCATTTCGGGCACTGTTTCACTAGTGCACAACTGTTCTAGTAGGTGGCCTGCCATGGAGTGGTGGTTGAACACTTGAAGGATGACATTGAGTCATCAGGATTGTTTTTTATTTGTTTGTAGGGGAAAAAATGGTACACTTTTTGTTTCAGGCTTCCCACAAACGGTGCCAGAAGTGATATAGCTCAAAAGTGAATACCGTTTCACCCCAAAAGTACTGATGGAGCTCCAAGATTAATAGCCTGAGAAGATAAGAAAGATGGTCACCGGAGGGGGTCGTCACTCAGGAAAGAGCTCCCATACCTAAGTTAGTATTTCGATAGATAATTGGGGGTTAAGACTGTTCTCAGAATGCTATCGTGTTCAAGATGCCTTAGTTGCCTGTCCTTAGGCTGATCATGTGTTTTTTATTAAGTAGTGAAAAGAGAAACTCAGTTACCTCTGGATTTCTACCCTGCATTACGTAACTGTAGGCAATTTAGGATAATTGTGGGATTCTGTTGAATCCTGCCAATTGCTCCTAGAATCATAGGGTTTCCCTAGGACGAGAGATCATGTCATTCATGTCTCTATTGAGCACTACAAGCTCACTAACCAACCTTTAGAGCAGCTCCACGACCTACCCATGGATGCTGAGCATCTCAAACATCTCTTCTGATGGGGTAGCGCCGAGTGGTCCTTGGCTCATGGGAGTGATTAGGTGTTGTGCACCGTGGGTCGTGGCATGGAAGATTTATGAGACGAGTTGGGACTTACCAGGTCGTGCACCGAGCTTTGGTGGTACCTTTTTCGAGCTCATCTGGGAGGTCAGTAACCTTAGGTCGATGACTTGGGAGGTCGGTGGTAGCGGGTCGCTGCCTACCTTTCCTCGTTAACTTCATGAGTCTGAATTTCAGGAATTGAAGGCATGGGGCCTTTGGCCCATTTAGGTTGACTTCTATCCGGCCATTTATGTTGACTTATTCGAGTTATACCCGCTTTACCCGTCACTTAGAAATGACTTGTTTGAAGAAGAATTTAAATGCAACAAGCAAGATTTGCTCAAGTAGTTTGGACAAAGGTTAAGTTATAAATTCAAAAACTTGCAAGGTGCATGCTTGATGGGATAATAGTGACACAAAAATGGTTGAATAGGAGAAAACCCTTGTTTGGAACTTTGATATTGTGGGCAATACATGCATGAATTACTATAGACTCTCTCTTCTTTTAGTTAAGATTTTGAGAGAGTTGAGGAAACTCCAAGACCATGCTTACATTTTCAGAGGACTTTTGTGAGCTTTTAAACTTTTTTTTTTCAGAGTTCAAAAGTGGGGCTGTTTGTATATATGATATGTATATGTTCAATCATGGAACAGCAGACATTGACTTTCACCACATGAAAACAACTTATGCAAGTAATTGCTGATGACTTATAAGTTGTCTATGTGGAACTCATCTCTTTAATTAATTAACTAAGTAAATATACTAGTAATTGAAAAACTATTTGAAGGTTTAATTTAAGGTGCAAAGAAGAAAAAATAAGTTTAATTCTTGTACCATAACTCTGGACAATCTTTTATAGCTTGATAGGTACACATATTTTTGACTTGGTTATTATGTTTCTTGAGATTTTAGACTATGGTCACCCATTTTTTATCCACAAAGTAGACAATGAATCATAACTTTGCGGCAAAAAAAACAAAAAGCTCAAAAACTAGTGTTAAATTTGGAAACAATACACTATAATTATCTTTTCTGGTAAAAGAATGACTGAAAATATCCTAATTTAAACATGTTTTTCAATAAGTTTGATCATCTTTTGCACATTTTTACCTTTTTCTCGATTAAAATTTAAAGTTATATCTTTTATTATTATTATTATTATTCATGATCCAACTGGGGGTTCAAAGGCATTTTAGTCTAATACACTTTTGAGATCAACAATATTAGATAAACAATCCTCTTATAACATAAAATACAACTAGTACTATCTGCCTAGAGAAGCATATTTGCTTATGGTGATATCACTTTGTCAAGTACAATCTTTGTTTGTTTAGTTTTATTAAAGTAAGATGTAAATATAAGTTGTGCTCTACCTTGTATGCATAACCTTAAATTTCCTTTTTTTATAAGCAAAAGGTAGGTAAAAATATCCTATCAAAAAGGCTTTTATAATCACCAATCTCATCCTCAATCTTTAATCTATATTCTTACTAAAAATAGAATAAACACTAAAAGTGTGGTTGAGTGGTTCGAAGGTAAAGTCCTCATAATACAAATCGTGAGTTCGACTAGATCTTATTGCATATCATCTTGATGAACAGAACAGTAATGTTGTGAACAAACCCCTCTTTATTTCCAATCAATTCATCAAAGTAAACTAGGATTTATAGATATATTGATTCTTGGATCATCAACCACCACTTTAAAGAGTTTTAGTTGTGGTTGATTTCTTTTATTTATTTAAATTGGTTTTTAGAAAAATGCATAGAAAAAACACGTGTTGTCCAACCTGTGTCATGCCCCACATGAGCCCCAATAAAGAGATGATTAGGTATGAGATGAAGATCTTTTATCATTCGAGAGCCCTTTTAAATACATGTAATAAATTTGGAATATTATTTATGAATATGTTCATTCCTATCCTTGAAGTTTTTGATTAATTGATTTAATATGTTTGTGATGTAATTAATCCTTACAATCCCACCCAAATTTTAGTACTGTTCGGCTACGTACTTGCGTAGACAAGAGATTTTGTATCAATCATCGTTATTTGTTGTTTTGTATATTGTTAGCTATTTGGGTTGGTTATTATTTTTGAAACATAGAACTAATCAGTGTTTGAAGATCCATTAGGATATTGCGGAATTGGCTATGAGTTTTACAGATTGATCAAATCAGTGTTTGAGTTGGATTAGTAGATTATTGATATCTTTAGGATTTCCTTAGTTATTCTTATTAAATTATTAATTTTTTGATATTGTATCTGCTAAGATTTCTGAAGATAGATATTCATTGATTGATTATCCTAAATTGTTATTTCCATATTTATCTAAATTGGATATTTCCATATTTATTAATGTATTGTGATTATCTTTTAAAAAAGGAATATCTCTTGTAATCCTTTGACATCACTATCGTTTCCAAAACAAGATAATCTTTGAATGATAAAGATTGATGATGATTGAGCAACGTGCTAAGGAGTCCTTGCTGAAAATCTTTATAAATATTCGGGGAGAATATTTATTGGTAGTAGAACATGGGAGGAGTATCTGTACCTCACTATTGCAAACTGTCACAAGCATGTCACGGGAGTATTACAACGGTTCTTGTGGAACAGTTCCAGAACTTAGGGGGAGCTCAGTGTCGAGAGATGCTTTGTCATCTTCAGAGGGATTATAGCAGATGTTGCGACATATGCAAGAGGGATTCTTGCTGTGAGTTTGTAAGGTAAAACTTAGTATAGAGTAGTGATAGACAAGAGGGATTCTATTGTTTTATACTATACCTGTAATAATGTTTTTATCTTAGTCGATTTTTCAGGTGGACTTTGCCTTGAGAACGTAGCCTAATATTGAATATATTCCAATGGGATGCATCTCGTTAAATCTCAGTGTTCATTTACTTTCTATGAGAATTTACATATTCAATATATTATGTATACTTAATAGTAGAATTGCTAGCAAAAGATTCTTTCAATTGGTATCAGAGCCATACACTAATAAATTAGTGAAAGATCTTGCATTTGGAATCTCTTTGGGCAGCAATGAGTGGACTACAAGAAGAAGGATCAGTGAGTAGACCACCTTTGCTCAACGGATCCAATTATTCTTATCGGAAGGCTCGGATAACTGCGTTCATCAAAGCACTAGATGAAAAGGCTTAGAAATCAGTCCGAAAAGGATAGACTCCAAAAGATGAGAAGGATCTTTTGAAGGATGAAGATATCTGGACAGAGGAAGAGGAAAAGGACTAATTTTAATTTTAAAGCTCATAACGCCATTTTTAATGCTATTGATGTTAATCAGTTACATTTGATTGCTCAATGTATTTCAGCAAAGGAGGCCTGGACAACATTACAAACAGCACATGAAGAAACATCAATTGTGTGACGCTCGCAATTCCAAATGATCAGTTCTCACTTTGAGAAATTACAAATAGACGAAACTAAAACTATTGCTGATTTTCATGCAAAATTGAGTGATCTAGCTAATGAGTCATTCACTCTTGGAAAGCAAATGACTGAAGAAACATTCGTATGTAAAACTCTGAGATCTCTTCCAGAACGGTTCGCTCACAAAGTAACTGCAATTGAAGAAGCAAAGGATATCGATACAATCAGGTTTGATGAGTTAATCAGTTTGTTACAAACCTCTGAGATGAACTTCATGCCAAATCAGAAGGACAAAAGTATTGCTTTTCAAGTTGCTGATTCCATTGATTCAGAAATTGACTGTTCTGAAGATGTTTAGCAAGCAATGTCCCTGAGCAAGAGAAATTTCAACAAAATGTATAGACGAATCAAAGGCAAACCAAACCCCTGGCAATTCAAGAACAATATCAGAAACAAAAAACCTTTTGGTAAGTCTCCTTCTGATTTTATTGATTCTAAAATCAAGACTAACAGAGGAATACAATGCAGGGAATGTGAAGGTTATGGTCATATTCAAGCTGAATGTGCAACTATCTCAAAAAACATAAGAAGTCTTTTATTATTACATGGAGTGATGGGGAACAAACTGATGAGGAGCTGAACAAATGAATAATGTCATTGCCCTACATGGTAAAGTTGATTCATCTAAATGTGACAATCCACATATGACAAATGTTGAACTAGATGAGGAAATGAAGGTAAGACAATGCTCCAGAATTAACTGACATAGACAGTAACAGTGAACTCACTCCTGATGAAATGTTTAAAGCCTATGAAGAATTGTTCAAACTGTGTATCAAGGTTAACAAACTAAACAGAGAACTAGAGCTTAAGGTAAAATGTATATGTCTGAGAAAGAACAATTGGAAACTAAAATCAACATTTTGATTGTAGATTTTGAAGCAAAGGAGTAGAAATTTCAGAAACTATCAAAGGAACATGACACTACAATGAAAACTATAAGAATGAGGAATGGTGGCATAGATAAACTGGATCACATATTGGCAGAACAAAGACAGTCATATGATCGTCGAGGTTTAGGCTATGATGATAGTCATAACAATGTCCAACGACAAGCACTCATAACTGAGAAATCTAAGGTGAAAAAGTCACAATCACAAGGTACTAATTTCCAAAAGTATTCTGCCAAACGTAAGACAAAGTTGTTTGTACCTACTTGTCACAACTGTCTTCAAAAAGGACATATTAGACCTAATTGTTTTGAGATGTTATATACCTCTATTTATCACACAGCACCAATAAGCTTGGAATCATGGGCTTAAACAAATTTGGGTTAAGAAAAATAGGCGCAACTGCATGGCAGGCTTTATGTCCTTAAAAGTGTCTGAATCTGATTTGTGGGTTTTTTATAGTGATTGTTCTTGTCACATGACTGGTAAAAAGGAATATTTGAACGATTATCATGAATGTAATCTTGGCCAAGTCACTTTTGGTGATGGTAAGTAGGGACAAATCTTGGGAAAAGGACCTCTTATGGTAAAAGGAATGCCTCATCTCCATAATGTGTTTTTAGTAGATGGTCTTCAGGCTAATTTGATTAGTATTAGTCAGTTGTGTGATGACGAGTTGTTTGTTAAGTTCACCAAGAATGCATGTCATGTGTATAATGAAAAGCAGAACTGTGAACCGTCTGGTACTAGATCCTCTAGCAACTGCTATACCACAAATACAACTATAAGTTGTAACAGCGCGCGTCATAATAATATTGAATTATGGCATGAGAGAGAAGAACATGCAAACTTCCAACAACTAACTGAAACCTCTATTACAGATGTTGTTAAAGGAATCCCTGACTTTGGGGTTAATAAAGGTGCCATCTATGACGCTTGTCAACTTGGAAAACAGAAACATCAAACACACAAAGCTATCAACTTTATTACTACTTTTCCTCCACTTGAGCTATTACACATGGATTTCATGGGTCCTATGCAAGTTGAAATTGTGGGAGGTAAAAACTATGTGTTTCTATGTTGTAGATGATTTTTCAAGATTTACCTGGGTAGATTTTCTTAGGGAAAAATCAATTTCTTTTGAATCATTCAAATGGTTGTCTAAGCTATTAACCATGGAAAAAGCTGATATTTTCGGAAAAATTATTTGCATTAGAAGTGATTATGGAAAAGAATTTGAAAATATCATCTTCACTAATTTCTATGAAGATCATGGTATCTTGCATGAGTTCTCTACACCAAAGACACCACAACAGAATGGTGTCGTAGAGAGGAAAAACAGGACTTTACAAGAAATGGCAAGGGTCATGTTATGTGCTAAAGGAATACCATCAAAATTTTAGGCTGAAGCTATAAATATTGCTTGATATATCATTAATCGTGTCTATTGCAGAATAGGAATAAAGTTGATTTCCTATGAAGTATGGAAAGGAAGGAAGCCAAATGTTTGCTGCTTTCATGTCTTCGGAAGTAAGTGTTTTATTTTGAATGGTCGAGACAGCCTTGGTAAGTTTGATCCAAAGAGTGACGTTGGTATTTTTCTTGGAATCTTCTAATGTTGTGTTTGATGAACTTACAGTGACTTTTTCGAAGTCAGAAGACGAAGAAACAGGGAAATCTTGTACTCAACTGACAAGGCTGCAACAGCAATCAGCAGATGAAAAACAGGGTTCCCCCAGTAACTCAGAAAAATATAGTATTCCTCTTTCAATCCATAGGGAATCAATTAGGTACAACGGATGATGAAATTCAGGCTAGAACAGAGACACAAACAGAAACTGGTAAGAAGGTTACAAGACAAATCTCCTCCAAAATACAAAAAACACATCCATTGAAAGAGGTAATTGGAGATTTGGAGCAAGGAACACACACTAGAGGTAAGGCTAAAGTTAACTATAGAGAGATGATTAGTTCTGTTTGTTACATGTCTACTATAGAATCCAAAAATGTAAATGAAGCCTTAAAAGATGACTGTAGGATTAATGAAATACATGAGGAATTAGAACAATTCAACAGGTTGGATGTTTGGTCATTGATACCAAGACCTGAAAATATGAATATCATTGGTATAAAATGGATTTTTAAGAATAAAACAAACGAGTGTGGAAATATTGTTAGAAACAAAGCCAGATTAGTAGCTGAAGGAGATACACAAGTACAAGGTATAGATTTTGATGAAACATTTGCCCCCGTGGCTCAGTTGGAATCTATTAGGCTATTGTTATGTGTTGCCTGTCTTCGTTAGTTTAAGTTGTAACACATGGATGTCAAAAGTTCCTTCTTAAATGGTATCCTAAGTGAAGAGGTCTATGTTGAACAACCTAAGGGCTTTATTGATCCTAAGTTTCCAGATCATGTGTTTCAATTGAAAAAGGCACCATATGGTTTAAAACAAGTCCCTCGAGCATGGTATAAAAGGTTAACAAAATATTTGTTGCAACAGAGTTACGAACAAGGGGAGTTGATAAAACCTTATTTGTAAAACGGTTCTCTAAGGAAATTTTAATTTCTCAAATCTATGTAGACGATATTGTTTTTTGGTTCTACTTCTATTCAATATGCAGATGCCTTTGTAAAACAAAGGACACGAGAGTTTGAAATGAGTATGGTTGGTGAATTGATATATTTTGAGATTGCAAATTAAATAATTTGCAGATGGGATATACATCTCAGAAAGCAAATGTGCTAAGACGTTGGTTAAAAAATTTGTTCTCAAAAATGCCAAAACTGTCAGAACACCGATTTGTACTAATCTGAAACTATCTAAAATGTCTAATGAATAATCTTTTTCTTAAATGTTTTTTCTTCCTCTGACAAATTTTATAAAATTAATTTTTTTCCTACATTTGTGTAATCAAAATTTGAATTTGTTAACAATATTAGATGGTCTACAATCATGCGTTCCAAAAAGACGGTTCTCCATTTTGCTTCCTTTCGACCAGCGAAAGCTATTTTCTTCTTCATTAATTAATCTAGTCAGAAAGACTTTGTGATAAAATTATTTTTTGTAGCCTTTAGGTTACTTCATTAATTATTTTCTGTCAATAGGCAGAAAATATGGTCCCTGTGTTTAGCATCGAACAGGAGATGCGATTGAAGAGACTATTGATCGTCTATTGTGAAATGGAACACTTGGATTACCAATCCACAGTGTTTTTGTACAAGGGTCTTAAAGTTCGCGTAATCAAACCTCATCCGAGGTAAATATATCGTTCTTCATTTTCTTCTTAAATGTTCTGCAGAATTGCCTTCTCATAGACGGACACATGTGAGGCTTTAAATTTTATGCCAATATTAATGATGTTTTGTAAACATTAATAGCTAAATTAGATATAAAAAATTATCATTCTTAGCTATCTTTCTTCTATGACAAGGGATTAATATATAATTTTTCTTACCTTATGTTATGTAGCATCGTATGAAGAACAATGCTCAAATTGATGCCATGCACTCTGGTTGAAGGTTGCCGCCGACGATCATCGAGTGCTTGAAGTGGCTGTTGAACAACTAATTAAGTACTTTTTAGTGTCGTAGGTTTATTATTATGTTTTATTTTGTCCCAAAAAATACAAGAACCAAATCACTTACAAGTATAAATTTTGCATGGTAAGTTCAGTTGTAGTGGCAGCAAATCGTGCATGATTTTCATATATAGCGACAACAACCACAGCAACGAGCTGATGTGGCTTTATTTTAGTTCTTGTGCATCCGTAATGAAATTTTTAGTATACAACTTTGAAGTGGATCTTTATAGGTATCCTTTTTCTGTATGTATTCATAAGAAAATTTTGTTTTTTTGTTAAGCCTTTTCTTATTCCCGTTGTTGTGCCTCCATTTTCTGATAAAAAATCAACTTATGGGTTTTTTAATTTTTAACATCAAACCGCACCCCGTGTCTTCCCACTTTACAGTTTTGAAGAAAATACAGTTTCGTCTTCAAATTCTTTGAAAGCTAACAGTAATCATCTCATTAAACTCAATTGTAAGATTTTGATAATGGATTGTGGAAATAATATTCTTTAAAATTATTATTTAATAATATTAGTAAGGATTTCACTTATATAATTAAGGAAAATTTGAATTGATAGGATTTAAATGTTTGGACTATTTCTTAAACTATAAACATTGTTCGATCATGGTACCTGAACAAAAATGAAAATGAAAAACATATAATTAGATTTTAAATTTTTATTTTTTAAAAAATAGTTGACATTTGCTATGGCACCAAGGATATGAATATGTATGAGATGAAGATCTTTTTTCCTTCGAGAGTATTTTTAAATACGTGGGATAAATTTGGAATATTACTTGGGAATATGTTCATTCCTATCCTTGAATTTTTTGATTAATTGATTCCGTATGTTTGTGATGGAATTAATCCTTACAATCCCACCCACATTTTCACTACTGCTCGGGTACGTGCTTGCGATGACAAAAGATTTTGTATCAATCATCATTATTTGTTGTTTTATATATGATTTTATTTTCTAACTTTTTCCATTCTAACTTCACCAGTAATGCAAAGTAATGAAACAACTTAACAAGTAAAAACAGTAATGCAAAGTCTCCACCATCCAAAGTAACTGCACCAGTAATACAAAGTAACGTCACCAGTAATGCAAAGTCTCCACAATCCAAAGTAACTTCACCAGTAATGCAAAGTAACGTCACCAGTAATGCAAAGTCTCCTACTTATATAGGTGATGGAAGCCACCCTTAACAAGTTTAACGTAATTTCTTTCAGAGATTGAATGGAGTTAATTAAAAAGATAAGAAAGGAGTATAAAAAGAAATGAAACAACTTATCTTCGCCTAATTAAAAGTTAAAAACGTAATTTTAATATATAAAATGTTCCAACAGTTTAATTATTTGACAATTCTTTAAAGGTTCACTACATGATCCCTTGGTACTCAAGGAATATTCTCCTTATAATCGAGGATGGATTGTAAAATCATGCTCATGCAACGGGACAAATAAGTCAAGTATATCAAAATATGCAAAAAACAGTTTTTTGGAACTCATTTTACAATGGAATTTTTTTTGGACATAGATGTTCCCAAGATTTTATCTGAAAATATTATGGATATTTATTTCATTTTATTCCTCTATCCACAAATTTAAATTCTTCCACTTAGTGAGCAATTTTTTTGTGCTCGCCCGCAATTTTCTTCTATCTTTTCAAATACTAGTTAAAGTCCTTAGCGAGAGTGGATATTTTCTTGCACTAACAAGGTGTTACACCCTTACAAATTTTTCTATTTTTTTCATTTCATATTTATTTACAATAATTTTTTAGACGGCTTTAACAGATAAACATCAATTAATAAAATTTATATTGGTTCACATAATTTTAAAATTCCTTTCAAATTTAATTAAATGAATCATAAAAATTATTGAATACTACTAACTAACATTTTAATGAATATAATTTTCATGATTTATTATAAACAGTTAGATATTCTGTACTCCCAGGGTGGCTGAACCATTCAAGTTAACGCTGATTGGGAAATTTTCGTATGGGAAGCCAACATTGGATATGGTAAGGAAATCTATTCAGACTATTGGACTTAAGGGAGATTGTTCAATTGGGCTAATCGACGCACGTCACATTCTGATATGAGTGTCGCATGAGGAAGACTATTATCCGCTTTGGCTAAAGGGTGTCTGGATGTTGAATGGAGTAACGATGAGAATCCTAAAGTGGATGCCTGAATTTCATGTTAAGGAAGAACCTTCAACGATCCTAGCTTGGATCTCCTTTCCTGATCTGCTAATCCATTCTTTCAAGAAAGAGATATTGCATTCATTTGTGTCAATTGTCGGAAAACCGCTGAAGGTCGATATCCCCACTGTTAATATGTCAAGACCTTGCACGGCAAGGGTTTGTGTTGAATTAGACTTGCTCCGTTCGCTGCCAAACA
The DNA here is from genome assembly GCA_028571225.1 of Parsonsia alboflavescens. Taxonomy (NCBI): domain Eukaryota; kingdom Viridiplantae; phylum Streptophyta; class Magnoliopsida; order Gentianales; family Apocynaceae; genus Parsonsia; species Parsonsia alboflavescens. The sequence goes on along the minus strand of JAOXNR010054219.1, from coordinate 18,199 downwards.
GAGTTTGGATTGAACAGGAGGGTTAGGGTTTCTGGCAGCTGATTAAATATGAACATACATTGAAATATTGTACCTACTATAAGAACATTGGACACTCGAAAGACCGTTGTCATATGAAACATCTGGAACTAATACCAAAACCATAGAATCAGGCCACCAAAACAAAATCAGTATTGCAGAAACAATCGGAAAACCCCATGCAAGTCTAGAAACTCAAAGCAACGGAAATGATTGATCCTATCTTACAGCAATCACTAGGGAGACAGCCTATGATGCAGGAGGCTACCTGCGATCAGGTACTTGACAAAAGCCCTCGCTCAAGCAAGAGCTCTCTGCAAAAGGATTCCAGCATCAATGTGGCTGCAGAAGGCACAGGTCTGCAGCCAGCTTCAGGGGAGCAAATTGAAGCACGGTTACATGAGGCTGGATTGATTTCTAGCAGTGATGCAAGTGTGGTTGCAGAGAATGATTAAATAGTTCAGCCAGATTCAGGTGCACAGACTGGATTAAAGTCTGATGAATTGAGTTCTTCAACTGAATCAGTTTAGAATCAAGACTCAATCAACCCAATTTGGAAGGATGGACACACGCGTTAGCCTTTCGAACGTGGTTACAAGACAATAGTCCCAACATAGCTCAACCACGCTGTCAATATGAATAAGCTTCTTGTATGGAATGTTCGAGGTATCGGGGAATTTTACCTCTTTGAAAAAGTTAAAACATCATATTCTTGTGCATCAGCCTCAGTTAGTGGTTATTTTAGAACCTATGATAGGTTGTTCAAGGATAGCTTCCTATACTTTTAAACTTAATATGCCCTATTTCCATTCTAATCCGAACCGGAAAATTTGGGTTTTTTGGAGCTCAAATTTCCTATTAGACATTACTCATGATTCCCAGCAAATTCTTTCTTGTGTGGAAAAGAAATATATGGGTTTGCATAGAGCATGTCAAATGTCTTTTGTTTATGTGTCATGTGATTACATAGCTGGGAGATCCTTGTGGTCGGAGATGGCAGCCCTCTCAGTTTCTGATTTGCAATAGTTGATACGGGGTACTTGAATGTGGTTCATTCCATGGAAGAGTGTTTGGGATCCCCACCTACAATACGTCCAGTTTGGGAGTTTAATGATAGTGTGGATCATTTTGGCCTTCTGGACTTATCGTTTTTTGGTAATAATTACATTTGGTATATTCACACTTTCCCTCCCCTTTGGAGGTGTTTAGATAGAGTAATGGTTAATGAGGTTTGGCAGAATTTTTATCATAGTACTTCTCTGGAACATCTGCCAAGAATTCCCTCAAATCACAGCCCCCTGCTTGTCTCAATTGCTGCGGTTGGCAGCCATGGCCCGAGGTCTTTTCTCTTTCAAAATATGTGGATATGACATAGAGATTTCCATCGGTTAATTGAGTCTTCTTGGCAGCAACCTGTTGAGTGCAATGGCATATGTAGATTGGTGAAGAAAATACGCAAATTAAAAGGAGTTTTGGAGGCTTGGAATAGAGATACTTTCGGCAATGTGGAGTCCAATGTAACAAAGGCTAAAAATTTGGCGGCTTCATTGAAGGAGGTTTACATGACTTTCAGTACGGAGAAGAATCGAGAGGCTTTACACGAAGCGCGGGCAGATTTAGTCTTCCATCTAAAGAATCAGGAAATTTATTGGAGGCAGAAATCTAGGATTAAGTGGCTAAAAGAAGGAGAGGGAAATACACCTTACTTTTCGAAATTCTGGCATACTAGAAAGGCAGTTTTGCAGCTTAATAAAATCCAATCTATGGACAGAAGTTTGCTTACAAATCCACAAGAGATATAAAGGGAAGCTGTGAATTTTTTCTTGAGCCACTTGACAGCAGAACCGAGCTGTCTGTCTATCCAGACAGCTTTACTGTCAACATTCCCTCAATCATCAACTCACCTCAGAACCAACCTAAAGCCTAAAACAGGAGAATTGAAGTAAAGCAAGTTTAGGCTTCAAGTCAGCTACATCTCAAAGCCTTGAAGATTATAAAGCAAGCTAGGCCCCTCATTCAATTTAGCTACTCAAGTCTTCTATCCACTATGTCCCTCAACCTAGTAGATGAAAGACAAAGAGAATTAACAATTGACCACCAAATCCCCTCTAAAAATAAAAATGCGGCACCCTATTCTCGAGCCCAATGGTTAATACAAAGGGCTTGCTTGAGTGTATGAATGAATAGAAAGCTATGGCTTGGTCCCCTATTGCGGATTAAAAAGGATTTCTATCTCAGAAAAATAATTATGCTCCTATTCCTCTCCCTAGCTAAAAGCGTCTCAAGAAAGAGGAAAATCTTTCTTTTCTAAATGAATCTTATTTCCCCCCTCTCTTCCTCTTGCTACACATATGGATCTCCTCGTACGTATAAAGCTGCGACATCCTATCGTTGATAGATTTGTTCATCTGCATTAGTCTTAGGGGCCCAGATCTGGATGAGGTTAGATTTACAGTTTTCGGGCTAGATGGACAAAGTGCGTCAGGGGTAGATGGTTTTCCGGGGAGCTTTTACACAACATTCTAGGATTTGGTTCAGCTTGACATGTTGCAAGCGGTTAGGGACTTTTGGTCAGGGATTCGGATGCCATAGCAATTCACTTCAACTCAGATCTTTCTAATCGCAAAGCGCAATAACCCGACAACATTTGTAGACTTTCAACCCATCAGTCTTTGCAACTTCACCTCCAAGGTAATAGGGAAGGTTATCTCCTTGTGCCTTGCAAACATACTTCCAGATCTAGTTTGCCCAAATCAAGGAGGCTTCGTGAAGGGTCGAAACATTTCTGAAAATGTCCTCCTAGCTACTGTGTTTATGCACCTATTGAACAAAAAGTGTATAGGTGGTAATATCATTTTAAAGTTGGACATGCTAAAGGCATTCGATAGAGTGAAGTGGTCCTTTCTCTTAGAGGTGTTGAAGAAGTTCGGATTTAGAGAGCACTTTCTGAATTTGATATACAAATGTATGACTTTCAATCAATTTTCTGTTACAATCAATAGCAAATTGTGCGGTTTCTTTCCATCATCAAGAGGTGTCCACCAAGGGGATCCCTTGTCACCAACTCTATTCATCTTGGCAGCAGAGATCCTATCACGAGGCCTCAACAATCTTCTACAGGAAGGTAAAATTGGGGACTTTATCACAGAGCATATAAACAACCTAATTTCTCACCTAAGCTTTGCAGATGATATCGATATCTTCACGAGAGGGCTGAAAAGGGGATTGAGGACGCTAATGGAATTTTTGGAATTCTATCAAGATTGTTCGGGCAAAAGGGTGAACTTCCACAAGAGCTTTATGTATCTGTCAAAGCATATTCCTCTCCAACGTCGGGCTGAGCTAAGGAACATCATGAAATGTGCTGAGCAAAACTTACCAATGCTGTAAATTAGCTGTTCGGTTTTTCCAGGGAGAGCAAAGGCCATATATTATGGGCCTCTTGTTGATAAAATCAAAGCACACATCACTGGATGGCAACGGAAATATCTATCTGCAGGGGGTAGGTTAATACTCATTAAATATGTGCTCTCAGCTATGGCAACTCACATATAAGCAATAGCAAATCCTCCGCAGCAAGTTATAAGGGAGTTGGAGTGCCAATTTGCTCTATTTCTCTGGGGTGACTCGGAATATGGCAGCAATAGGCATTGGTGTAGATGGGAGCATGTTTCTCAATCGTATGACAATGGGGGTCTAGATGTTCAGGCACTGCACAGAATTGTTTTCGCACATAGCTGCAAGCTTTGATGGAAATTTCGAACATCTGACTCATTATGGGGCTAGTACATACGAATGAAATATGGATATCACCCTGGAGCATCATTATTTGAATTCGGATCTCCAGTTTGGAGACGGTTGTGAGAGGGGTCGAGCTAGGATGAAAGTTTTATCTTTTTAGATAGATTCCAAGGCGTGGAAGTTCCCATTTGGTCTCTGTCCTCAAATGGGGTTTTCAAAATTGTAGACTGTGTTTCAGCACTTGAAGAGGAAGAACTGGATAGCTACTCACCTGAGCACTTTTTCCATCCCAAGATTCCTTTATCTTGGTCTATATTTAGGTGGAAGTTCAGTAACAGATTTTTACCTACTGATGATAAAAGAGCTCAGCAGTGATTTCAGCTTGCATCAAGGTGCCATTGTAGACGTTCAACTGAAAACATCTCACACCTCTTTGTGCGATTATGCTAGTGCTTTAGAAATCTGGACACATTTCAATTCTGTTTTTGGGATTGCTAGAGGATAACTGGAGCTAATGGTATGCAATTGGAGGCAATAACGGAGACGTTTGGGAGTGTTGGCAACGCTTCTGCCGGTGCTCATTTGTCATGAAGTTTGGGTTGCACGTTGTGCATCTACATACTCAGATGAGTCTAGTAACAGCAGAAGCATCATTGGCAAAATTATCTGGCAGCTGTATCACATAAGTAAGGCATATCATATGCCCATCCTAGATAGGCATTTTCATTTCCTCTTACTCTAGCTTTATTTTATCCTTCTTTGTAAGGCATTTCTACCCTCTCGGTTTTTAATGCAATAAACAGGTAGGGGTCGGCCTAATCCCCCGTCCCTGGACGGTTCTTATTAAAATATATATATATTGAATTTATTTTATTTTTATAATAAAAACTTTTATTTACAAATATGTATCACCATGTAGTTCATTTCGTTGGAGTTTATTTTCCTTGTAAAATTCAATGATTCTTTTTTTTAAAAAAAAAAGGGGATTAGTAAAGTGACGTCTGATAAATATACAGAGAATAAACAAAAACTTGTTGGCCAATTTGCACACACAAGTATACGTATCGTTAACAAGTAATAAAGTGATCAAATGAGTATCGTCCCATAGAGAGTTTATGAATAAAAACAAGTACCAATCACTAATAAACAACTTTGTAAGATTTTTCTTAAAAAAAAAAAATATCGTCTAAATACGGGGGGTTAGGGAGACTCCTACCTGTTTATTAATGAAATAGAAAAGGGGCATGAATGCCTTAAGAAACAACAGGTAGGTGAAGAACACCTTCAAAACTCATAGCTAAGGTTGAATTCTATGAAATAAACTATCTAAGATAGACGATTTATATGGTTTGTTGATGTGATATAGTTGCCAATTAATTTTGCTCATGATCTTCCTACTGTTGCTGGTTTCATCGGAATAAAACAAGGCACACCGAGCCACCAAAATTTCATGACAAATGAGTGACAGAATGAGTTTTGCTAAGACTCCTAACCGCCAGGACTGATTACCCCATTGATATAGCCTTTCCTCCAGCTGCATTGATCCTTCGGCCACTCCGACAGCTCTGCAGTAGTGAGACCATACACCCATAGCAATCATACGGCCTCCAAAGAGATGTTCCATCTTTTATCCAGACTCCTCACAATGACACCGAGAGGCTAGTTGGAAGAATAATCGAGATCTCGTATCATCTGTCGCCAAATACTTATTGGGTAACTTCCACATGAAGATGGACCATGAAAGTGGTATCTTCAAATGGAAGTAATCCTCTGTAATGTTGTCATCCAACTCTTCCTGCTCCAAAGCTGAGATGCAATATAGAATTTTAAACCGCTTTGTGGAAGACAAAATTCCAAAGGTAAGTGTCGTCATCATCCAATACAATTCTACCCAGGCCCAAGATTGCTGCATGCCTCGCCGCACCCGCGAGCCTCCCTCAACTAGCTCATCTCCTAGTTGAAATCCTTATTTCATCTTCAAATATCAAACCCACAAAGAGTCGGAAGATCAAAATTTCCACCACAGCTTGAAGCCATAAGCTGTAACTACCCAGTTGAGATAGTGAACTTCCAGACCGCCTTTTCCATAAGGCCCGAGTGATGTTATCCCAAATGCATCACTGTCTGTTTCTGCACTACTTTGAGTGTCTCCAGAAGTAGGGAAATTGCCGTTCGATTTTCTTAATAACGTGTTGAGGTGGGTTTGTTATTGCCAACAAATAGATCACCATTGCAAAAAGAACATGTCTGATCAAAATTGGCCTTCCCCCTAGAGAAAGATATTTCCTTTGCCAACAATTGATGTGAGCTTTGATGTTACTAATAAGTGGCTCATAGTAGGATATCTTTGCCCTGCCTGGAAAAATAGAACAACATAAGTAAATCATTGGCAGTGGCTAAAAAATGCATCTAGTAATCCCCTCAATAAGAGCTCGATGCTGATCTGAAATTTGAGAGGAGACGTACATGGAGCTCTTATGAAAATTGATTTTCTAACCCGTGCAATTCTGATAGAACTCTAGGAAGTCGATCAGTGTCTGAAGGCCCATCTTTAGCCTCCTTGTAAATATAATGATATCATATGCAAAACTCAAGTTAGAAACAGGAAGACTAATGCTCTCAATGATATAATCACCCATTTCTCCATTATACAATAGCCTGTTCAAACCCCGAGAAAGTGCTTCCGCACCCAATATAAATAAAGTAGGAGATAAGGGATCCCCTTGACGAACACCTCCTGTAGATGGAAAGAAGCCACATAATTTCCCATTTACAGTGATAGAGAACTTATTAAATGCCAAGTAGTTGAATATGAGATTCAAAAAGTGATGGCTAAAACCAAATTTCCCCAGCACCTCCAAAAGAAAGGACCACTTTACTCTATCATAGGCTTTCAGCATATCAAGTTTTAAAATCAAATTAACCCCAATGCACCTCCTATTCAACAAATGAATTAATTCGGATGCTAAGAGAATATTATCATATTTGTTCTTACCCTTCACAAAACCCACTTTTTTGAATCTGCAGTGTCACCTTTCTGGAATGTTAATAAGTCGAAAAACATTATGTGTTCCCTTCTCCTTCTTGGAGCCATTTTATGCGAGATTTTTGTCTCCAAAATATTTCTTGATTCTTCAAATGAAAAACCAAGTCAGCCAGTGCCCGATGATGCTACTCATGGTTTTTTGTGGTAGTTTCTGCCATGTATACTTCTTCTAATGTAGAAACCATGTTCTCTGCCTGCTGTACATTGGTCATTACATTACCGAACACTTGTTCCATACTTTAAGTTTTTTCTTCAACCTAATCAGCTTTCTAGCCAATCGTTGCATTCCATCCCCCTCAACAGGTTGCCACCAAGAAGATTCTACCACCTCTCGAAAATGATTATGTCTAAGCCACATGCACTAGAAATGGAAATTTCGTGGTCCGATCACTTCTGCCACCTTTGTGGAGACGAGAAATGGGCAATGATCCGAGGGGATGAGCGGTAGATGTTCCACAGTAGTTCTATAAAACGTGTTTTACCAACTCTCATTCACCATTACTCGATCTAATCTGCTCCAAAGGGGAGGAAAAGTGGGACAATACCATGTGTAACTGCAACCCACATATGGTAAATCCAATAAACCACAGTGCTCCAAGCTATCATTAAACTCCCTGATTGGTCTTAACGTCGGAGTGGAGCCTAAGCTTTCTTCCAAACTCCGAACCACATTAAAATCTCCCTTGACCAGCCATGGCCATGAAGTTAATGTTGAAACTTTCGCCATCTCAACCCACAACGATAAACGAGCACTATAGTCACAAGCAGCATAAACAAAAGACACGATACAATCACCATCCAAACTCATATACAACCCTGCATGACAACATTTGATTCGTATCCCTCTCCACAGTGACCGTCAAATCAGAACACCAAAACAGCCAAATTTTGCCATTTGCATTAGAATAATAATGAGGCAACTTAAGCTTATATGTGTACGAAGCAATTTTAGAAGAATTTACCATAGGTTCCAAAAGTGCAATTATTAGAGGTTTAAAATGCAAGATATGGGACATTAGTTTTTCTAAAGACGTTGAATTACCTATTTCTCTTATAATCCAGATTAAGAGATTCTTCATCTAGACTGATTGGAGGATGAGCTATGTCGAGATTGTTGTCAAGTGACCATATTTGAATGAGGAATATCCATCTTCTGCCTAACAGCATTGGGTGGAGCTCATTGAATATCTCTTGTCTCTGGTATTTCCACCTATAGATATCGCCTGATTGGGTTTATCGCGTCTTGGCCCAAAGTAGAGTCCCCCGATGTGCTAGAATGAGCGTTTCTTAATTGAGCAGAATTCATGACAGCTGCTGGGACATTTAGGACTGCCTGTACCTCTATAATTTACCCTTGTTCTGTTGCTGACCGCTGTTCAATTGGTGCATCATCTTCTGTTGGATTTTTGTTACCCGAGTCAATTAATCCATCATCGAGAGCTGGCTACGCCTCTATTGGGTCTCCTACTGCTATAATGATTTCATGAGTTGAAATTTCTGAACTTGTGCTGACTTCTTGTGCCAAACTCAATTCTTCCTTGTTCACAGCTGGGGTCTTCTTTGGCTACACGGATTGCAGTAGAATCGGGTATACTGTCTTTGTTTCTTTAAGTTTCCAAACCTGCAAATTCTTCAGTTTTGGGTTTTGTTGAGTTATCCCTGGGGCTGCTGGTGGCGATTGAAGCCTTCTTCTCTTTCAAGCTCGGATTTTTCACATAACAAGACTCTTGAGAATGACAAGCTCGGATTGGCCATCTTCACATCACATGATCCCTTCCCCCATGGAGGCGTGGCAGCCGGTGGGGTGGGGTTGGGTCTCGGCATAGCAGCCGCCATGTTCTGGGCCATCGAAGTAGGGTTGCATGAGAGAGGGGCTAGTGTTTGCATCTATCCAATGCGATGCTCTCTTATTTGTTTATTTATAAATATTACGAATAAAGATATTTATCTAGTCATTTTTTAATAGAGTTTGTAAGATTTAAAGCAAAGCAATAAAAATAATTTAGAAAAGTTCAATGGATAAAAAGCCTAGAATTACAATTTCATCAGAGACAAATTCAAGTGAGAAAAATCCTTTTTAACAAATAATAATTATGAAAATTGATTAACCGTGACACATAAATTCCTTTTAATTCTCTTTCAAGCAATTAAAGAACTTACCGAATCAATTACAAAAGTTATATGTCTATGCTAATGCAAAAAGAATGAGTAGATGAAGAACAAGTCACAATATGGTTTCCCAAGGTAATTAGGTATATGTCTATCCTAATTACAAAAAAAATTAACTTATCACACGTTAATTCTAACAAGAGTTATTTGTTCATAGACCCAAAAAGCAAAAGTCCTCTTTCAATTCCTAAAGGTTTTGTCAAATGAAAAGATGGCCAATCTTCTTAACAAATAAAACATGAGCAAATAAATCAATAGAGCATAATCACCATGTGAAGAAATAAGATTTAACTCAAATCAATTGACTAAAAATCCTTTGCAATCCTAGAACAAATAACTTAGCTACTCATCATCATCTCAAAACAATAAAAGATAAAAAGAGAGAACAAAAATTATGAGAGATGAGATGATCTGGGATGAGTTGTCTTGAAAACTACCCTATTTATCGATAACTAAGATACTAAAACTAAACTAACTATTGCAAAAGAAGTATTCTCCTAATAAGAATAGGAAGTATGTTTCCTCCTTGACTTTGTCTTCCAATTTCTTCTAGAATTTTAAGCAACTTCAATTCTTCTACTCTTTGACTTCTAATACCTCCAAGAATCCTCAAAATGGTCTCCTTCTTGAAATAGGATTCTCCTTTCTTCTTCTTTTCAAAATTTTCCCCTTTTCAATGCCTTTTCCTAAAAATTTCTGCAATCAAAGAAATAACTATGGGAGTAAAAACATTCCACAAATTGGCATAAAATAAATAGAATCATCAATAAATAATTCATTAAAGATCATATAAAACTAGTTATTTTGTTGCCTTATCAAACATTGAAACACTTAAACTTTGCTTGCCCTCCAGCAAATTAAAACATAGCAAAGAAAAGGAACTCGAAATCTTCTCAATAAAATGACCTTTTACAAAAATTTTCAAATTCAACAATGACTTCTTTAAACAAATGGCCTCATTTTACAAGTAATGATATAAGAATAAGAATATCAAAGTAGCTAAGAATCAAAACATTCAAGATCCAAATCCCACAATTTCAGAAATCTCTTCCCTAGAACAAGTTAAGTGTGTGTGTGATAAGTTTGTCAATCAAGATTCAACACAAATACTCAATCAACTCAACATGACCATATAAAATGTTTTATGCTAAAAAATTTTAGAAAATCAAGTCTCACAGGCTTATAGCAAAATGAGAAAACAGTTAAGAATTCAAAAAGTAATTAAGAAACAATTCTAGTTATTGAAAATTCACAACCATAAAGTTTGTTAACTTTCAGACTCTCTACTAATGAATGGAAATTGGTCTACTCGAATCAAATAGGACTTTTGGCTTGTAATGTTGGGTTAGGAAATTGGCTATCAAACGAAGGATATGGATATAACAAAAAGATCAAGAAAGTTACAATACATAAATGCCCATAATCTTTCTTTTGAACCAAACAACCATATATCAATCTCCTTCATCAACAATTATAACACATTCCTTTAATAAGAACTTTGTTCTTATATCACCTTTATTCAACATTTCTATTTTTCACCTTTTTTTTTCTTTCATCACCATTCTTTTTTTTTTTTTTTTTTTTTTTTATCAAATCATTGATAACCATTCTCCTTTTCAATAAACATATCCCAACTCCAATTATAACCGCTTTCAATACTTTTCATATAAACAACAAACAATTAACATCTTTTCATCAACTACGGCTTTTTACTTTCTTGTAGAGATACTTCAAAGGTAGAAAAGTTGTTAAATGAGGCTAATATGAAAGAAAATTAGAATGGTTAACAACCTTCTCATATAGGCTCAAAATTAGACCAAGGGATATAATGAATAAGGTTGGCATAGAAAAGGCTCAAACGGATCAAAGAAGGCCTTATGTCATCCTCGAATTAACCAAAATCATGAATTTCACCTCAAGCATGTAAGAAAACAAGTTCTGGTGTTTAAAAATGACAAAAAATGCTCTCTCATACCATAGTATACTCAAAACAAAAACCTTTCAAAAGAGAAGTTTTTAAAAATAGTTTGATAGTCATGTCAAATCAACTAAGCATCAATGTCTTTACTTATAATAGAAACTTCATGATTTTTCAAATCTTAGGGGGTAGAAACTTGCATATATTTGTAAAAATTCAAGTCAAGAAATCTTAATTCTACAAACTACTCATCATTCTCAACTCAATCATTAACATATAGCACAAACAAACATTAAAAACAACACATCCCCACACTTGAGAAGTTGCCTTGCCCTCAGTGTAATAAAACAAAACAAAGAAATAAAACATAATAATGAAACAGAAATACAAATGAAAAAGAGAAGAAGTCACCAGTTTTGAAGGTCACGACGAATTTCCGCATACTAATCTAAATGAGAGGTGATTTCTTGTTGAAAGGCAATGAATTCTTCATAATGTCCTGTCCTAATACTTTTATGTAATTCTAGCTTTTCAATAACTAAACGAAAGACATTAAAAGCTTCAAAAACATGGGTTAGTGAACAAGGAAAACAGATAACAAGACAATGCAATACCAATCCAATAATTACAACCCAACAATGAACAATGAACAATGAACTTTAAGAAGAATTCAAAAATGACAACCCACAACTATGAATTTTCAATATCAATATGACATAATGTAACAATTGAAATTCATGAATCAACAACCTCAAGCATATATAAAAATAAGAAACCTCCCCATACTTATGTTAAAAAGTGTGTTTGAAATCACATTCAAATTCACAAATCCAAATCAATTTCAACTTCACAACCTTTGATTCCCAATTTCAATTTTAACAAATGACCAAAGAAAAACTAGAGAAGAAGGTAAAGAAATACAATACCAATGATCCTTAAGTGATTACCAGCGTTGGATGATGATGAATTAATTGGACGACGGTGAAATTAATTTGGGGCATTGGGTGTGAAGAGCAGGATTTGAATTTTAAGATAAGAAGAAGGAATTTAGATTGTTGTTGGAATGGGTTTAAGTTGAGGATGACAAATTAAGAGAGATTAGATTCAAAAAGAGAAGAAATTTTGACAGGAATTGAGAGAAAAATGAGGAGTGTGTCGGCTGTTTTAGGGAATAAAGGAACGAAATAGAAAGAAAGAGAAAAGAATAGGTTTTAAGGAAAAAATCCAGACCTACCTGCTAAAAATTTTTCTACTTGCTTCTAGTGAATGAACCAGTGAAAATAATCAAACAATGGTGGTTTTTTTCCAGAGAACAACCGGCCCAGAGACCGGTTTGGCCACCGGTGCTGGTCAGAAGAAACTATTGACCATACTTGCGCCAAATGAGATGGCTTCGAGATGGGTGTGGTTTCCAGAGATTTACCAGTGCTATGACCGCCATGGCCACAGGCGTCGGATGAAATTGTCCTTCAAACTGCTTTAGAAAGAATCACCTGTTTAACAGCACCGTTGGACAACACTATCAAAGTAGCCTTTTTTACTACCCCAGGATGAGTTTTTCAATTTCTAGTGGTGTGGTCACCTTGTGTCAGGTGAGATTGTGCTGTGGATTGGTGAAGTTTATTCTTCAAAAAATCGATTGGTGCGTTGATGGTTTCTTCCACCGGTGCCAATAATAACATTACCTCCTTTCCAGAGAAGTACTAGTCCAGTGACCAGTTTGGTCACTAGCACAAGTGGCCGGTAGATTGACCGAATTATTTTTTAATTTTTTTTTTATACCTCAAACCCATCATTTACCTAAAAATAAAAAAAAAGAAAAAACTTTATTAATTAATGAAAAATAAATCCTAAAACGAAAAACATACCTCGGGTTGCGTCCCAAAAAGCACCTTTGTTTATGTTGTTGGCTTGACCTCATTTTAGCTCAAGTGATGTCTTTAAATTCTTTAAGCCCAAGTTGTGGTCCTAATGATTCAAACCGTGTTGATTTCCTAACAATATCTTTAAATTCCTCATTGACCTTTTCATTATTAGCAATAGCTTCTGAAGAATTCACAGGGTGAGTATTCTCAAAAGATTCATGGATAACCTTATCCGAAGAATTAACATAACAACAACTTTCAGAGTTATCATGTTGTTTCAAAGAAGAATAGATATTAAAGGTTACTTGTTTATCATTCACCCTCATAGTCAACTCACCTGCTTGAACTTCAATTGCCGTTCTTCCGGTAATTAAGAAAGGTCTTCCCAAAATAATTGGGACATCTTTATCCTCCTCCATGTCAAGAATAATGAAATCTGTTGGGAAAATAGGCTTACCTACCTTGATGAGAATGTCTTCAATCACTCCTCTTGGATAATTTAGTGTTTGATTTGCCATTTGTAGAAGGATTAATGTAGGGTTGATTTCTTCCAAACCTATTTTCTTAGCAATAGACAAACACATGAGGTTAATACTTGCACCTAAATCATAAAGCACTTTACTATAAAATTGAGAACCAATAGCTATAGAAATAGTAAAACTCTCTGGGTCCTTAAGCTTAGGTGGAAGCTTCCTTTGAATGATTGCACTACACTCCTCCATGAATGCCATTGTTTCATAATCTCCTGGCTTTCTCCTTTTGGAGAGAATGTCCTTCTTGAACTTCGCATAGCTAGGCATCTATTCCAAAACTTTTGCAAAAGGAATGTTAATTGAAAGTTTCTTGAATACCTGTAGAAACTTCTCAAATTTCTTGTCCTTCTTCGGCTTTTGCAGCCTTTAAGGGAGTGGTAGATTTGGATATTCCGGATTGAGCTTTTCCTTCGATGATTTTTTAGTACTTGGCTTCTTTTCAACTTCTTCCACAACTTGAAGTTGTGAGTTTTTATCCGTAGATGCATCATTATCTTTAAACTCCAATCTCCACTTGGAATTGTTTTACCTGTCCTTAAAGTAATAGCATTAGAACTAGAAAGAGGTTGAGTATCTAAAGGAAGACTACCTGGAGGTCTTTTTTGCATTACTTGAACAAGATGACACATTTGTTGCTCTAGAGCTTTCAAGCGTGCCTCTGATGATACCATATATTGTTGTAACAAATCCTCCATTCCTGCCTTCTTTTCCATAAGTTGTTCTTGTTCTTGTGGCTATTATCTTTGAAATCCTGGAGGGGTATCTTGCCTTAGCTGAAAAGAATTTTCAGAATTGTTTCTCCAAGAAAAATTATGATGATTTTGACAACTAGGATTATATGTGTTAGGATAAGGATTATTTTGCCTGTTTCCTAGAAAATTAACTCCTTCAGAAGTGTTGGGACATTGGAAACTATTATGATTATCAGAACAGATTTCACAAATATGAACAGGAACTTGAAGGGTTACTTTTTCTGTCTGCCACATCCTTTTGGAGGGCTGCTAATTCAGCTGCTATCTTGGTAAAAGCATCAATTTCCAACATACCTACAGTTCAGGTTGAGCTTTCATCTGTGTGCCATAGTTGGTCTCCTGAAGTTGTACCTTCAATGATCTTCAATGCATTCCTACTATCTTTAAGCAATATGTTCCCATTGGCAGCTGCATTAAGCATCTTCTTGTCTATCTAAATTAGACCTTGAAAGAAACTTTCCAATTGCAACCATTGCGGAATCTACACTTTTTCAGCATTCCCTCAAAGCGTTCCCAAGCCTCGTACAAAGATTCCTGCGATTGCTTCTTAAAATTCTAGATTTCATTTCTTAATTGTGCAGTTTTAGCAGGTGGGAAAAACTTAGCCAAAAACAAATTCATTAGCACATCCCAACTAGTAATAGATTTAGCAGGTAAATAATCTAACCAATCCGTAGCATTACCAACCAATGAAAAGGGAAAGATACATAACCTAATTGCATCGGAGGACACATTATTGAATTCGAATGTCTCTGTCAACTTTATGAAAGTTTTGACATGCTTTGTAGGATCCTCCTCATCACCACCATAGAATTGATGGTTCTCCATCATCTGGATCATTACAGGCTTGATTTCAAAGTGGTTGGCTGCTGTGGTTGGTGCACTGATGCTCAACTTCAAGGAATCAATGTGTAGTGTGGTATAATCCATGATAGATTTGTTTTTGTTTCCTTGGTCAGCCATGTTGTCTTCTTCCTTCTATTCAGCATATTCTGAAAAATAAAGAAAAAAGAAGAATTAGAAAAGATTAGGTCTCGGAATAGTATTGAAAAGTCAATGTCAACACCTATTTAAATAAAAACTCCCCGGCATGGTGCCAAAAACTTGTTAGTCATTTTGCACGTGCAAGTATACTTATTGTTAACAAGTAATAAAGCGATCAAACGAGTATCATCTCGCAGATAGTTTATGAATAAAAACAAGTACCAATCACTAACATACAATTTTCTTCCAATTCAAAGGAATTAAAAAGGTTGAGTTTGTAAGATTGAAAAGCAAAGTAATATAAATAATTTAGAAAAGATTAATGGATAAAAAGAAAGGATTACAATTTCATCAAAGACAAATTCAAGTGAGAAAAATCCTTTTTCAACAAATAATAATTATGCAAATTGATTAACTGTGACACATAAATTCCTTTAAATCTCTTTTTGAAGCAATTAAAGACCTTTCCCAATCAATTAAAAAAGTTATACGTCTATGCTAATGCGAAAAGAATGAGAAGATGAAGAACAAGTCACAATATGGTTGCCCAAGGTAATTAGGTGTATGTCTATCCTAAATACGAATAAAATTAACTCATCACAAGTTAATTCTAACAAGAGTTATTTGTTCATAGACCCAAAAATCAAAAGTACTCTTTCAGTTCCTAAAGGTTTTGTCAAATAAAAAGATGGTCAATCTTCTTAACAAATAGAACATGAACAAATAAATCAATACAGCATAATCACCATATGAAGAAATAAGATTTAACTCAAATAAATTGACTAAGAATCCATTGCAATCCTAGAAACAAATAACTTAGCTACTCATCATAATCTCAAAACAATAAAAGATAAAAGGAGAGAATAAAAATTATGAAAGATGAGATGATCAGAGATGAACTTGTCTTGAAAACTACCCTATTTATAGATAACTAACATACTAAACTAAACTAATTATTACAAAAGAAGTATTTTCCCAATAAGAATAGGAAGTAGTTTTCCTCTTTGACTTTGTCTTCCAATTTCTTCTAGAATTTTAATCAACTTCAATTCTTCTCCTCTTTGACTTCTAATTCCTCCAAATTGTCTCCTTCTTGAAATAGGATTCTCCTTTCTTCTTCATTTCCAATTTTGCTCTTTTTCAATCCCTTTTTCATATAAATTTCTGCAATCAAAGAAATAAATATGGGTGTAAAAATATTCCATAAATTGGCATAAAATAAGTAGAATTATCAATAAATAGATCATATAAAACTAGTTATTTTATTGTTTTATGAACGGGTGAACTCTACCATTGATTACCATTGACTATTGGATGTCTAATCAAATTCTATTTATGAATAATAAATATCATTGAATCATGTTCCCATTGTCATTCCTAGTTTATTACTGAAAATAAAAGGAATTGAATTTTTACAAAGAAAAGAATAATTTCGGTCAGAGATTTTCTGTGTTTTTTAAATGAAAAAATTAGTGTAGAATTGTATTTTTGATAGCAAAAGTTATTATCTTTCCCTGTTCGCTTTCCATTTTTCTTCCAAGAAATCTCTATAAAAGGTGGGTTTGTAACAATTCCAAAGACAACACCAAGCAACATGGGTTTCCATCTATTGAAGAAGAGTCTTCTCACTATATTTGTTGCTGCACTTTTTATTCTTTGCAATAACAAATTTGTTTCTCCTGCAAAAGATTGTCGCTTCCCATCCATTAGATATTATGTTCATGTAATGGACAGACTTCCCATTGGGTCGAATCCTTTAACAGTTCGTTGTCAATCGGGAGATGATGATATGGGATACCGAACCATTCATCCAAATGAAGAGTTCCAATGGAATTTTTGTGATAATAGAATAAATACTTTATTTTTTTGTCACTTCTGGTTGGATAACAAGGATGCCGTCTTCGATGTTTTCAATCAATCTCAAATTCTGAAAAATAGCTGCAATAATGAAATACCTGGACAAGGTAAACATACATGCTTTTGGGAAGCTAGAGATGATGGATTCTACCTAGCTGTCGGTAATTTATTTTTAAAACTTAATGAATGGCACCATTAAGCATTATTTTGTTTTGTATGGATATTGTTATATGACAATAGTTTTATATCTTATATATGGATCTTAAAGAATTTATGAATGAATCTTTTTTTCATCTATGAATTGATACATTCTGACAAAATTTTGAATTTTTTAAATTTTCTTGTAAAAGCTTAATTTTTACTACACAATCCAACTATACAAATCTCAAAAATTGTTCTCTTGGATTGGATAAACGTATTTGTTCAATACAATCCCATTCATTTATAACCGAACCAATCCAATTAAAACTGATAACATCCAATTATTTAATTAGATTGGTAAATCAATTCAATCGTTGGACTTGGATGTCGAAAAATCGATTTCAATTGAACCAATTACTTTATATTTCATATTATTATATATTATAGATTTAAAGTATAAATAAATAATAAAAATAAATATTATTATATAAAATCAAGTTGATCTAATGTAATACAATCCAATCAAATGGTATTTGCACTGGATCGGTTTTGAGAGAAGAAATATTGGATGGATGGTCCGATATTTTTCTCTAACTGATTTAATTGGTTAGTTTGATGGATGGACACGATCCAAACCGAATAGATAAACACATGTAAGATTAACGTGTCAGCAAAACAATATTACAAAATAATATATATTAATGAGACAAGGACTGCAAGGCCCATAAATTTTCCATAAAAAGTTTGTCATTGCTAATTATAATAATTAACACCCTTATTTTCGAGGCCTGTGGGATCTTAATTATAAAACTAAGAAAGTCTTGTCCCTAACTCGTGTTAAATACTTATTAAAAATGGAAAAATAAAAAAAAAAAAAAAAAAAAAAAAAACCTGCCCAATAACAATATGTAAGTTGTGATCAAATAAGGACCACAAATTTACATGCACCTGTCCATATAAAATTTCCATTAAAAGTTTTCTTAAAAAATGCTGGCCATATTAAAATTTTTTTTCTAGGGAAAGTGACGAAGATGCAATTAGAATTGCTCTTTAGTCTTTGATATAAAAAAAAACAACAGTAGAATTTTCGTCGTTATACGATTATAATCACCGACGATGAAGTTTTCACGAAACTTCAATGAAGTAGCCGAAAATAAAGAACACAAGACAATTGA
>JAOXNR010054218.1:0-12905 GCA_028571225.1 Parsonsia alboflavescens | reverse complement strand
CAGTTCCATCATGCACATCTATCTTAGTTTTTGCAGTTTTCAAGAATGGTCTTCCAAAAAGAATCGGAGAATGAGTACAAGAGAAATTATTACCTTCATCCGTTTTTAGGCCATAAAAATCTACAGGAAAAACTAAGATATTAACTTTAACCAAAACATCTTCAATAACTCCTTCAGGATAAGCACAAGATCTATTGGCAAGTTGAATGACTACTCTAGTATCCTTTAAAGGTCCAAAATTAAGCGAAGAGTAGACAAACAATGGCATGACATTTATTGATGCTTATAGATCTAGCATGCATCCTACTATACAAACATTGGCAATTGTGCATGGAATAGTGAACATACCTAAATCTTTCTGCTTTCGGGGGAGTTTCTTTTTAAGAACTGTTGAAACATTCTCCCCCACACTTACCTTTTCATCACCTCTTTGTCTTTTCTTGTTTGTGCACAATTCCTTCAAGCACTTTGCATACCTTGGAATTTGCTTGATTGCATCTAAGAGGTGGATGTTGACTTCCATCTTGTGGAATGTCTGAAGAATATCCTTTTCCATCTCCTCTTTCTTACTTCCTGCAAGACGTGAATTAAAAGGGGGACATACCTTAGATTGTTGAGTTTCTCCCTTTTTCTCTTCTTCCTTTGGGGAAGAATCCTAAGGTGGTTCCTCTACAACAATCAGCTCTTTTCCTTCAATTGCACTTTGCTACAATGGAATATCTTTCAATTCCTTACCACTCCTTAAAGGCATGGCACTAACATTCTCAAGAGGATTGATGGGTTGTGAAGGTAGGCTCTTAGATCCTTGGGATTTGATCTGGTTTTCTTCAGAGGCAAGTTGTAACATTTGTTTTTCAAGGCTTTGAATGCTAGTTTGAGTGTTTTTCTGAAAGACCATGGT
Source organism: Parsonsia alboflavescens (assembly GCA_028571225.1). Classification (NCBI taxonomy): domain Eukaryota; kingdom Viridiplantae; phylum Streptophyta; class Magnoliopsida; order Gentianales; family Apocynaceae; genus Parsonsia; species Parsonsia alboflavescens. Next base: position 12,004 of record JAOXNR010054218.1, on the reverse strand, counting down.
ATTTACGGTTAAGGCTTTCATCATCTCTTCCAAAGTAGGATTGGATATTGCAGATTGTGAAGGATTGGGAGCATTTAGAGAACCTTGAGGAGTGACTTGGTAAAACCTGTTAGGATTTCTCTAAGGTTGGTTTTGGATTTGAGCTGAATTTCCTCCTTCATTCAATCGGAAGTTTGGATGATCTCTTTAGCCTTCATTGTACTTTTTTGAATAGGGATTGAACCTCCTTTGAGGGCCAGAGAAGTTTCCTGGAGCATTAACACTGGCATCTTCTACATTAAAAGGACAAAGATCAATAACATATTCGTAACAACAACAAATATTGCAAGAATTGACAGGTGCTTGTGTGCTAGTGTTTGTAGTTAAAAACTTTTCAAATAAATTAGTGATCGTATCCAGTTTCGCATGTGTAGAATTGACTTCTCCATCCTTACTTGGAACACTGTCCCTTATTCTTTTTGTTCGAACAGAAGATGTAAGCTTATTGAAGAACTGTCAAGCATCTATTGGACGTTTTTCCAAAAGTAATCCTTGGCCAGCTGCATCTATGATCACCCTATCCATATCAATTAGTCCTTCACAAAAATGCAGCTATAGATCGACTTCTGATATCTGATTGCCAGGAAAAATAGTTAACAACTTTTTAAACCTGAACCAATACCCTCTCTAATACCTGTAATATCTTTCTTAATAGATAAAACTTTAGAGGTTGGAAAATATTTTTCAAGAGAAGTTCTTTTCATGGTTTCCCAATTAGCAATAGATCTAGGAGGCAATTCATATAACCAGTCTCTAGCAAGATTTTGCAAACTAAATTAAAAGCACGTAACTTTATTACCTCTTTTGTGGTTCCACCTTATTTCAATGCAACACAAATAACATGAAAATCTTTAAGATGTCTGTGAGGATCATCTCCAGGCATTCCAAGAAAAATAGGTAATAATTGAAGAAAACTAGTACGCAATGTAAAATTCTCATCAAAATCAGGAAAAACAATAGCCAAAAGATGATCAGTAAATGTAGGTGCAGTTAATTCCTTAATAGTGCCCATATCATTGCTACCTCCATTAGCTCCATTACCTCCATTAGCACCATTATTCCCTGCGGGAATACTATTCTCTAGGGACCTTTTATTCCTCTACCCATTATATCCATTATCTCCTTTTTTTTTTTTTTTGCCATTGTAGAAGATGTACTTGAATTGCTTGAGATTTCTAAAATTGGATTTTCGTAGATTGTGATTTCAGCTTGATATTCCTTTCCCCTTCGTAAGCGCATCAACTAGGGAGATTTCCTAAAAATCCATGGACAAGAAAAAGAAAAAAATAAAAGATTAATTGGAAAGAATTAAACTTCAATAGCAATTCCCCCCGGCAATGGCTCCAAAATTTGACCTTGCATCGCAACACAAACAAACTAAACCTATCTACCAAAACTAATGCAGTTAGGGCAAGTAGAGTAGAACTCACAAGGAATTGAATTTCAGTTTAATAAAAACCAATTAATGAGTAACAAAAAGGGAGAATTTTTGAAAGAGTTTATAAAATAAAATCAAACGAAGAATTTAAAAGCTCATTTAAAAAAAGAGAATATAGATGAGAAAGCTGTTAACAAGAAACAATCAGTAGGTCAATTGCTATGGGGCCAATCATTGATCAAATAATGCAATTAAGTAGTTAGTTTTAGAATCTGTCTTAACTCTCAAATTCTCATCTTTTAAATAGGTCAATTGCTAACGGGTCACCCAGTCAGATTTGAGCCCAATCCGAGCTTGTTTTAGTCACATCGGGAATCGTACTCGACATCAATTCGGTGTTTCAAACAGCTCACTTCCTCTTCTTCAAATCTTCCGAACGTCATGGAGCTGATTCTGGAACCAAAATATGTTGAACCGACACCTACCCCACATCTGAACCACCTTGATCAGCAACCAGCTCTACATCAGGAACTAACCTCAGGTACCCCTTAGAGGAACTGAAGACTGATGGAGCCTCCAACTTAAAGAAACACCTGAAGAGGTCTAGAGACACAAGAAATTTATAGAGATAATAGGTCGCTATGAAAGCAATTATCATTCCAATAGAGTTGGGGGTCGACTGAGCTACAGGCACTCCCAAAAAAAAGATTACGTCCAAAAATAGAGAATGGAGGAAGGGGTAAAGAAGTCCTCCCTGGAGGCTGGAACGGTGTAGGGCTATGCTTTAAGTATGCTTGCTCAAATGGCGCTCAGGCCCAATCCGTGACATCATCGTCATCAATGTCCATCTCCTTTTCGATCCATGCAATGTCGGTAGGATCCAAAAAAGAAGCCTGAGAACTGACCCCAAGCTCAGTTAGGTCATAGGTCAGCTTGGGCATAGGGAGAGCCCGGATAAAGAGAGGGGGATCATAGAAAATCCCATTGTCCAGTGTTGTGAAGTGGGAGGTGGAAGCGTCAGAGATGGTAGACATCTTTTGGCAGAAAAGGTTCAGTCAAAGACATGGAACAAGTAGAAGCAGAAAGGAGAATGCTGATGCAAGAAAGTAAACAAGTTGCAGAAGAGTTCAAAAGTTTCGAAGAACTTTTAATATAAGTGACTTCAAAAGCTTGTTGAAATTCTAGGTAGAAAGCGATGAGACAGAAACGGTTCATTTTCGCTTAGAGCAGGTGGCGTGACCTTTCCGAAATCCAAGAACTCTTTGTCTTCCCTCTAACAAGCTAAAGCAGGTCAATCTCTCCAAATCTTGAGCGGGTCGTCAGTTCAGAACCTAAAAATGCTTTAGCCTCCTCCTAAAATATATGCGAGCCATTTCTTCAAGACTGGGAAGGGTCGGATACTGCTAAAATTAAAACAAGGAGACTTTCCAGTTTAGACCGCCCAATAGTTTTCCAAAACTAAGAGAATACAATTTCTCTCACTTGGCGATTGTTGTTGCGACAAAATAGCACAACTTTTCAAAGAGCCGCAATCTCAAGATGCTAACTCTCAATACCTCAAGGTCAGCCTCACGTGCAGTTGCAAGAAAACAGTTCGATCTTTCAAGGGTCACCTCCTATAGATGGCAGCTCCTAATGCCTAAAGGATAGCCCCACGGCTTGAAGATGGTAACTCTAAATACCTAAAAGTAAAGCCCAAGGCCCAGCGATGGCAACTCTTAATACCTGAAGGTCAAGTTCCCAACCTCGTGATGGAAATCTTTAATGCTTGAAGGTCAGACTCGTTACTTGGAGATGGTAATTCTTAAGACCTGAAGGTCAGATTGGCGAGTCCCAAGGTACGGGCGGGCAGGGACCTCCTACCACTAACCTCCCAGGTCACCGACCTCCAAATGAGCACAATAGAGGCCTCACCAGACTAGGACCTACGACCTCGTGAGCCCCAACCTTGTTCACGTACCTTCCATACCATGACCAATGGTGTGCAACTCCATTTGAGGCTGAAAAATAATTAGCCAGCTTGCAGCTCTCAACCGGAGAGGTGAATGGAAAGGTGCCTCCAAAACTAATCGTTACAAGGAATCAATGGACCCATTAATGGCTACCACTTGAAGATGGTAGTTTAGGCACCAACGACCATTGAGGTCGCTGGGCCTAAAGGGGGATAATGATGGGTAAAATGGGTACGACCTAGATAGGTCAACCCAAATGGGCCAAAGGCCCCCTACCTTTAATACTTGAAAGTCAGACTCACTAAGTCAACGAGGAAAGGTGGGCAACTACCTGCTACCACTGACCTCCAGGTCATCGATCTAGAAGTTATCGACCTCATAAATAAGCTCGAGAGAGGCACAGCTAGAGCTTAGCCCACGAAATGGTAACTCCCAACTTGTCTCATAAATCGTCCATGCCATGACCAACGGTGCGCGACTCCTAATCACTCCCACTAGCCAAGGACTACTCAGCGCAACCTAACCAAAAGAGATGTTTGAGACACTTAACATCCACGAGGAGGTCGCAAAGTTGGTCTGAAGGTTGGTTAGTGAGCCTGTAGCTCTTAACAAAGACGTGAATGGCAAGATCTCTGGTCCCAAGGAAACTCCATGATTCTAGAATCAATTGGCGGGATTCAACAGAATCCCACAGTTATCCTAATGGCCTACTATTACGTAATACAAAGCAAAAATCCAGAAGGTAACGGACTTCCTCTCTTTACTAGTTAACCAAAACACACAATGAGTCTAAGGACTAAGAATTTCTAGAGTAAGAAATTCTTACACTTTATAGAGGACTCTCTTTACCTTCGATATCTCTCAAATATACTAACTTAGGCATCGAAGCTCTTCCCCGGGCGACAACCTACTCCGGTGACCGTTTCTATTCATTTCGAAGACTGCTGAACGCAGAGCTTCATCAGGATTTGTGGGGTGACCCGGAGTCCATTTCTAACCCCATCACATATATTTTGAAGGTTGAACTTGGTGGAGATTCCCAGGCTAAAACCATAGAAAATCCCCCAGGAATGAAGGGGTATGTAGCAAGTGATGAAAGGTATCATACCCTTAGGAATCTTCTTGTTGTACAAGCTTGCTTTTTCCTGAATAAACTAATCTAAGATGCCTGATTTCTTACTTTGTTACATTTCGAAAGGTATGTATTTTACGTTGTTGTTGTCTGATATGCAGAGAATCTCAATTGCCACATTGCCATAACTGCTACAACAAGAGACCTTCAGGAACAACTAAACTTAAACTTGAGGCACTCGCTTGCAATTTTAGATAACAAATTTCTGGAATTTTTTGCTCTTGAAAGGTACATGGCTTTCTATTTTAATGATAATGTATGGCTTTATTTTTGCAACTGTTCGTGTGTTGTTATTTATCTAAATTGATGGGTTGGTTGGGATTTTGCACAATAAGTGAAGTTGAACTGTCTTATGTGTAATGATCACTAGTGTCAAGTGAGTTTGTCACTGCCAATGGTAGAAATCGAAGAATGGAGAGAATGGAAGCCTATCTTAAAAAGATCTAATCTCCTCTGTGAATTACTGGCCGAAAGCTGGAACAATGAATCTAAAACACATTTCTGCATTCTAAAATCGCAATTGTCTTTTTCGTTTTATTCCTAGATGAGGGATGAGAGTCAAGGATACACTCATGATAAGCTCTTGCTGCAGTTGGTTTTGGGAGATTCCAGGGACTTACACTTGCTTATGCCGAAATTGGTTGGATCTCAGAAGTAATGGAAATGATGATTCTATCTTTTGTCGGAATAGCACTTCAATCTAAGTAGGGAATCTCTTCTAGTGAAGAACGCCTCCTATCATCCGTGGTGTTTGTAGGTAGACCTGTCAATTGGGGCTGGCCCGACCTAGCCCGACCCCAACCCCAAGGGTCAAAGAATTTGAAGGGTCGGGACGGGCCGACTCCATTTTCTGAAGGGTCATCAAAATCCTAAACCCAGCCCAATTTGCAGAAAATTGTAAAAAAAGAATAGAAAATTAGAGAAAAATGTAGAAACTTGATTCTTCTACAGTCCCAGATGAAATACTTCCAACTTCAAAAATATTTGAATCAGTTTTGGACATTGTTGGTTTAATCTCCTCATCTTCATCTAAATCAAAAGAATAAAGGAAAAAAAAAAAACAATCAATTAACATTAAGTTTGTAAGGACTAAAAAAACAACAATTTTCAATTCCTGAAGTTAGACAAACAACATATACCTGTAAGAATAGGGGAAAAGCCATGCAACCAATTTCGAGTGTAAATTAGTGTTTGTACTTTCTCGGGAAGAATAGAGGATCTATACTTAGTTAAAACTTGAGATCCTATACTGAATGCTGACTCTGAAGCAACTGTAGTGATTGAAATACTAAGAACATCACAAGCCATAAATGAGAGTTGAGGATATTTCTTTACCTTCCCTTTCCACTAGCTAAGAACATGCAATTCTTCATTTTGCTCATAATCAATTTTTTCCTCTTCAAAGAAAAGATCTAATTCTAACTTACCAGCACTTAAAATTGTTTCACTCTCAAATTCTTCAAATTCCTATAGAAACACAATTAATAAAATAAATTAATTAGGTTAAGTAATTGAATAGCTAATAAATTTTATGAATAAACAAAGCGATAAGATAAGGAAATAAAATGATCATAAACTATAAAAAATTTCAGCAACTAAATAAGAAAAGATATCAAATATAATAGTTACCATAAAATCAACAAAGCATAAATTAGAACTTACATTAAAGATCTTTGAGCCTTTGGATTTACGTCCTCCACTTTTGAATGAACTCAAACCACCAACACTTGTTGAAGTTGGACTGCTTTCATAGTATACAAAGAGTTCATATAACTTGCTCTTCACTTTTTCAACTTTCTCTCCAACAGTCAAAGGATCAATCTTTTTTGGAACAAAGCCTCAAAAATTGAAACTTCATCCTTGGATCTAAAGCTGCTCCAAAAGAAAGAAGTACACTATACTCCTTCCAATACTTGTCAAACTTCCCCACTCATTCTCTTGGGCATTTCACTTATCACCTTATCATCATTGTGCTTATTTTCATTCCATATAATTTCAATCTTATACACTTGCATGAAGTACAAATTAGAGGTGGGGTAATTTGAACCAGAAATCAAGTTTGTGGTTTCATAAAATGGCTCCAAGAACTCACATAATTTCTCTCCTTTCCTCCACTCATCATGTGAGGGACAGTACTTATAATTTCTATCTTGTAATTGTAGACTAGAAAATACCCTTTCATATTGAATTGCACTCTCAAGCATCAAATAAGTAGAATTCCACCTAGTTGATACATCCTATCTTAAACCAAGACCAACATCAATTCCTACCTGTTGCACACATTCTTCAAATTTTTTCATTCTTGAATCAGAATCCCTCATATACTTGACCCTGTCTCTAATCTTAAACAATGATTCTCCACAAACTTTCAATCCTTCTTGAACAATTAAATTTAAAATATGGGCTAAGCATCGTACATGAAAAAATTCACCATCACACAACAAACTACTTTGCAAACGTAAATGTCCCTTCAAAATCTCTTGCATGTTATCATTTGTTGATGCATTATCTAGAGTGAGTGAAAAAACTTTCCTTTCAATTGCCCATGCTTTTAAACAATCATAGATAATGGCAGCCAACTCGACACTGGTATGAGGACGAGGCATACAACAAAAGTTAAGTATTTTACTACTTAACCTCTAATTATCATCCACAAAATGAGCAGTTAGGCAAATATACCCCTTAGTTGTACATGCTATCCACACATCAGAAGTCAAACATATTCTATTAATAACCTTAGACATAACCTCTATTAGTTTCGCCCTTCCTCTTGCATGCACTTTAAGAACATCAGCAACAAGTATTTCTAGATGGCATAACAACTTCCAAATTTATGTAATTCACCCAAACTCTAAATCTATCATACTCAGCAAATGAATAGGGCTTAGCATGTTTTATGACACTTTCAGCAAGCATTTAAGTGATTTCATTTGATCTATTTTTCTAAGTTGTGCCTTTCCATCTTGAGCAATGAACATTTGCCCTATATCATGATATGAAATCATATTACAAGATTTAATATGACGATGTAGATGTGAAGTTCCATAACTTTTTCCTTTTGGACCAGGTACTGAGCCCACCTTATATTCTGTTTTACATCCAATACATACTGCTTTTTTAGCCCCATCCTCACCTCGACCTTTTCTTCTAAAATAATTCCATACGGTTGAAGATAATTTCTTGGATTTTTTTTCTTTCAAGGACCAGAAACATTATCACCTTCATCCACCTTTTCTTTAGACGCATTTTCAAGTTCAACTACTTCATCTTCAATATTAATTTCATCACAAGTCTTTTCACTATCCATGATTTTTCTTCAACTGTATATTATAAAATATTGCACAAATTAGTTTAAAAAATACTAAGCTAATAGAGACCAGTAGACCAAAGAAAAGATGGAGGAAATAGAAAATTTAATTCGAAAGAAAAAAGTGAAGAATAGAGAAAAGAGAAAATTGGGATGGAGGGTCCGAGGGAGTATTGAGTAGTAGTAAACTTTACATTGTATTCTAGTACCAAAGTAACCAAACTACCATATTATCATTAAAGATTTCCAAAAAAGAAAAGAAAAATTGTTTTACTCCTAAAACTGAAGCCAGCTCCCATCAAAGAAGATAAAGGAACTGATTACTTGAGACGGAGTCTGCGACGGCAACAACACGAAGTCGGCAACGGATCAAAAGCAGCGGATCTAAAGCAAAGTGCCGTGAGTCAGTCGTGAGTCTCATGACTACTGCATCTACCTTCTAAGGGCTAGACTGAGAGTGAGAAATTAAGAGTTCAGAGTTGAAAGACATGGACTGGAGAGTTGTGGTGGTGGGTGGTACACCGGCATTGGTATTGAAGTGAAGACTCTGAACTGAAGAAAATTTGAGAAAAAGAAAACGAAAAGAAAGTAAGTGTGCCACGGTGACCTATTTGTAAGAAAAGAAAAAGAAATGAATAGAAGTCAGACAAGCAAACAAGGTCACAAGTTGCTTTGGGTAAAGAAATATCTACTACTTGTTACTGTTCAACTCACAGGAGACAACCCCCAAAATCAAACCGCCAAACCCTAGAAATTATAAAAAATAATAAATTTTTTTTAATATCTTTGACCCCAAGAGTCAGCCCGGCCTGACCCTCTTTCAACCCTAGTTGGCCTTCAGCCCTAAAGGGCCAGACTGAAATGCCCTTATTATTATTACGGTCAAGTCTTTTAAACCCAACCCTTCAAAAATGTGAGGTAGGGCTGGGTCCAGCTCCAATTGACAACTCTATTTGTAAGCATGCTATTTGGTGCCTATTTTGAGGCTTTGTATTAGCTATTTATGGAAGAAGGTACTTTTCGATACTACAAAGTAAATAATGATATATTTTTCCAGCCATGTGTAGAATGTGGCAGAATGAATAAGTTACCTTTCATGTAGCCTCACCGTCAGATTTACCATAGAGATAGGAATCATATGAATGCTAAAAAAAAAAAAGGCAACTATTCATATCAATTCATAAAAATTAGCAAAAAAAAATTGATAACTATGTCAACAATGGGTTACTTACTCTCGAAGTGTACCTAAAGCCTCCGAATTGGCAAGCACCCATCGATGAGCTTGCATGAGGCTTATACAATCAAACACAAAATCAACACCTTTTTGAATTGGCCTTCCCAGCTCCATCCCCTCATCTTTATATCTAGATGGTTTGTTTTCTTTTCTCTCCACATCATCCAAGTACCCAGACACAAATTTCATACATTCTCCCACGAGATATCCACTTGCAATTGAGCCCTTAGGACGGGATCTATTGTGCACATATCTCTTCAAGGTAACGAGGTACCTATTTGGAATGATGAACAACAAATTACTTACATGTATTTTATTTTATGTAGTATGAAGACTATTTCCAATTTGACATACTCTTGATTGGGAACATCCACCTACATTGAATCGATTCTGCAATTAAAGCGTCTTCTGCCAAATGTATAGGTAGATGTTCCATGATATAAAAAAAGCCAGGGACAAACATCTTCTCCAAAAGACATAACATTACAGCAAATCGGTCTTGAAGTTATTCAAGGGATCCCACCCTATTTGTCTTTGAACAAAGTTGCCTAAAACATGCAACTATTTCAATTAATATAAAATGATTTAAACCTGCCCCCTTTAGCTAGATAAATCAATGTGAAAAACACATAAAGACAAGTTTCAAGAAAAGGACCATTTAAAATAAACAGGAACTATAGAAAGAAAAAAAATCAATCCTAGTTCAAGAAGACGACTAAGGCACACATGCAGTAAAATCACTTGAAAGAAACAAAATCAATCTTGGTTCAAGAAGAGGACAAAGGCGCACATGGCAATAAAATCAAAAGAAGAAGCATGCCATATAAAAGACAAATACACCAAGCATTTTAGTGATAGAGAAATCAACATGGAAAATTTGAAACTCAATTTTGAAGGAGGTCATATAAAATGAAAATTAGTCATCTTAGTTGAAGGATTAGGAGGTGATTTTGTAACTCACCTAAAGCATGCTACTACTTCAATTAGTATTTGCACAACATTCTTGTGGGTAATGTCATTTGAGCAGCCAACGGAATTAACTGTTGAAGCAAGACGTGGTTGTCATGAGTTTTCAATCCCTCAATTGTCCTTCTTTTAAGATTCACCCGAGGAGAGATATTAGAGGAATACCCATCAGGCACCCGCAAATCCTTCAATACACCTAAAAACCGATCAACTTCAGATCCACACATTGTGTAGGGGGAAGGTGGCAAAATATAACCCAAACCAGAAGGCTTCAAAATAGGATGCAAAGTTTTTTTCATATTCATGACTTGCCTGTCTAGATGGGCTTTTAGTGTATCTATCATTCCATTACTCTCACCCAATATTGTGTGTAATAGGTTATCACAAAAGATTTTTTCAATGTGCATTACATCAAGATTATGCCTCATTAGGTTCATACCCCAATAAGGTAGCTCCCATAGAACACTTTTCTTCTTCCAGTTGTGCTTGTTTATTCCATTTTTTATTTTTCAAAATCAGACCTACTCCTCTTCCTTACATCCTTTCGCAAATATTCTGTGTTGCAACCTTCGAGTTGCTATAATATTTTGGCACCTAAGAACCTCTGTGGTGCATGTCGGACTTTTAGACTAGCATGGAAAGACACTTTGTCCTTTCCCAACTTGTATGTGGGCTACAAGAAGTGTCGATTGTATAGGAAACAACATTTCCCACTATTTGGTTATCGATAAGTCAAACAATTCACACCACAAATAGGGCAAGCTTTGTCATTATGCATCAAATAACCTACCAATATGGAAGTAGTCAATATGCAATGGCATCCCAACATTAAGTTCATTTTCTAAAGTGAGAAATATATAACCCTAACCTGCTAAATTCCCGTATGCCAAAAAATTACTTTTTACCCACAATAGAGCTGCACTTAAACAAAAGATTTCCCTTTTAACAGAGTCATAGGTCATCACACCAACATTCCATAATATTATCAGCTCATCTATGAGTGTTTACATGTAATGTCAGTTTTATTTTCCCTAGATTTTGGACCATCAATTAGGGTAGACAATATAAACCAAGGTTGCTTCATGCAAAGCCATGGTGGCAGATAGTATATAAGCAACACAATAGGCCAGGTACTGTGCAGGAGGTTCATGTTTGAAAAAGGATTAAACCCATCAGCAGATAGGCCTAGTCGAACATTTTGACATTCTTCACCAAACAAAGTGTTACCTTGATCAAAATATTTCCATGCCCGTGAATCTGTTGGATGACTAAACACTCTGTCTTTGATTCTTAAATCCTCGTGCCATATTAGTGTGAAATATCTTACCCTTTTACATTTTATTTTCCCTCCATTAGTCGTGTACCTTGGAGAATTACAAACATCACATTCAGTGAGTTCCTCATCGGTCCCTCAGTAGAGCATGCAATTGTTTGGACATGCATCCCAAGTGTTAGACTCCATTCCAAAAGCATTAGTTATTTTAGATGCCTCGTAATAGCTTTTTGATACTTTGACACCACATTCATTAAATGCATCATTCAATAGTTCAAGAAACATGTCGAAGGACTTGTTTGTCCATCCGTTCAAGACTTTTATATGTATTAGTCTCATTAGGAAAGAAAGGGAGGAAAATCATGAACATCCATCATACAATGGAACTTTGGCCTCCTACAACTTCTGGAGCACTCGCCTAACTTCATCCAGTGCTTCACATCCATTGTCGCTGCTCTTGAATCCCATAGCATCATTCAACATCCCAGATATGTCGTCAACCATGGGTGTTCCCTCACTGACACAAGTAAGAAATCAAGCCATTTGAAGCCTTGTTAGTGTGGCTGCACGAGCTGGACAGATTGGTGAAACTACCAAAAATTTTTGGATTTTATCCTCTAGTTTTGCGGCCTAGTTATCTTGACTTTAGTTGGACTTTTCCACTTATTGTTAGCTGCTATCTTTATGTTTTAAGCTAGCTTAAGAGGCCTAATTAAGTCCCTA
>JAOXNR010054217.1:0-12907 GCA_028571225.1 Parsonsia alboflavescens | reverse complement strand
TGCTCCATTTCCAACACGTAGGTCAACTTCTCCTCTCGCCAACAATCTACTCCTTTTGAGATCCTGCACATTCACACAATTGTGAGATCCACATCTAGTGTCTAATACCTATGATGTAGAAGTAGATAAATTGACTTCTATAACAAAAATACTAGGAGTAGAAGACTCATTAGCCTTCTTCTTCTTTATCTCTTCCAAGTAAATCTTGCAATTTCTTTTCCAGTTTCCAGGCTCCTGGATATGGAAACAATTTCCTTCCTTAACCACCCCTCATTTTGGCTTTAATGTAGTAGAATTGGGCTTGGATTTTCCAACAAGCTTCTTGTCATGTTTCTTGCCTTTCCCCATTCCCTTTCCTTTACCCTTGAATTTCCTAACCATTAGGACATCCTTGGTTTTGGTGGACTTCTTAACATCTAACTCAGCAGTTCTTAACATGCTGAGCAACTTAGGCAGAGTTTTGTCAATCTCATTCATGTGGTCGTTGACAATAAATTGATTGTAGCTTTTGGGTAATGATTGCAGTATCACATCGGTGGCTAACTCTTGACCTAGAGGAAAACAAAATCTCTCTAGGTACTCAATGTACCCAATCATTTTGTGGACATGAGAACCAACTGGAGAACCCTTTGCCATTCTGCATTGAAATAAACCTTGGATACACCAAACCTCTCTTGCCTAGCTTGCTCCTGATAAAGCTATTTCAGGTGCTCTATCATATCATAAGCATCCATTTCCTCATGTTGCTTCTGAAGCTCAAAGTTCATGGACGCAAGCATGAGGCAACCGACATCAATAGCGTCATCTTGATGCTTCTTGTGAGCATCTTTTTCAGCCCTTGTGACTGTGGAGGGAGGTTCTTTAGGAACAAGACCCTCAAGGATCTATGTCCTTTTTTCTTGTTTGAGGACTATCCTCACATTCTTGTACCAATCCAAGAAGTTTGTCCCATTCAGCTTGTCCTTCTCAAGTACCGATCGCAATGATAGTGTAATATTTATTTGTGTTGGGTGCCATGGTAATCTAAAATATGTAAAATATAAGTATCATGAAATGATCATTAAATTTTAAAACTTAAATGATACTCCCATTATTTTCTTCAAATTAATATGGACCAAGATCCATATTTCACCTCACCCCAAGGTAGCTTTGGCTATCCCTCGAGATTCAGTTATTTAGGTAAGCAACACTTTGCTAATTGCATCTCTATGCAAGTCTTAATTTAGACGTGAACCACTATTATTCTTAATGCCTCTAGATTACCCCAATCTAATTGAGGGAACCCAATTAAGTCTACCCAATTTAAGACCCTTTGGATATCACTTTTATCCTTATTGTTTTTCACTAAGATAAACATGGCACCTTTGCTTTGGAAAATTTACACACATTGATCAAAGTGTGAATGAGTGACAATAATTGGTAGGCATTTATCTTGACTTAATTTAATTTGAGGGATTTGACTAAGTTGTAAAAGATCTCACCAATTTAATAGAAGTGAGTAGTTGAATATTACTACTGGATAACATGATCATATCATAATGACAGTAATAACATGTAAAGTAAAAGCAAGATAAAACGTGACATACGAGGGGATTTAGATGAGAGAATCGAAAAAGGTCAATCTAAGGGTAAAGAACAACTACTCCTAGTTGCAATAAAATTACCCTATACTATATTACAATAATATGGTAAAGAAACCTCGCGTTACATACGAGGGGATTTAGATGAGAAGAGAATATACATCAGAATTATAGAGAGGCATGACATGTAGGCCATATTTAATGAAACTATGGGCTATAATTATACACCATGCTTAAGTCACAAATTTCATAATAAACATATCAAATATGATAAAATGCATCAACGATTATCATAGGTAACGAAATTACATAAAGAATTGATTAAAGCCCCAGGCGATAGTGGGGTTCTTAGGATGGAAGGCCCTAAGCGACAGCCTATTCCAGAATGTTATTTCCAAAATTGTAGCACCATAACATTCTGCCCTTGGAATTGCATCGACATGTCCAAAATATTTAATAACATGTTATTTATATGATTCTCTAAACTGCAGAAAATATATATTGAAAAACGAGATTAACAGAATTCTAACTTCAAATAGGTATGTCATGAAATCATAATTTTACATATAACTCATCTAGAACCTTCGAATTTGGCTTTGATACCAATTGAAGAGAAGGCCCAAACAGACCTCCTCCAGGCATCGATCGAAGGGAGTCTAGAGAGGGTACTGACATTACCTTTTTTGATTTTCAGACAGAAGACAGACGTTCGAATCTCTTGTCTGTAGTCACCAGCAAAGATCTCTGACCTTTGCCTCTTCTTCGTCACACGAATGCCCGCTTTCGATGTACGTCTCATGAACAAGGCAACGGGAATAAACATGATTGAATCTAGCTCTGAACTCTCAATTGTTCTCTACAGAGACGTTCGCATACCGCTTTCGATGTACGTCTCATGAACAAGGCAACGGGAATAAACATGATTGAATCTATCTCTGAACTCTCAGTTGTTCTCTACCGAGACGTTCGCACAAATTCTCAGTTCTCACTATTCAAGTCTGTTCATTCTCTTATTTATAGGAGAACAAGGATGAGATCAGATTAAATAGAAAGTTGTAGAACCATAGAAGTTCCAGAAGGTCCAACTTAGTGGCTAGCCAATAGCAGGTTGCCAAGTGTATGACAGCTTTGTAGAAAGTTGTAGAACCATGGAAGTTTTAGAAGGTCCACCATGGTGGCTAGCCAATAGTAGGTTGCCAAGTGAAAGACAACTTTGTAGAAAGTTGTAGAATTATTCCTATTTGTGGATTAGCCTAAACAACATTGGCTAATTACATTTAGGTCCCAAAAGAGATACTACCCACTAATCGATACGTTTTGAATGTGTGAGGTCCTCATAAAATTGGCATTTGACATAAACGACATTTAATGTCACGGACAATAAACGGTGTCTAGCAACACATTATTGCAATCCAATTAACGAGAATGTCAGTGACATGACAAAACCTTCCGTGATAAAATAACCTGTCTTAATCTCTTTGTCCAGGAAGTCATAATTGAACACAAGTAATGGAACGTGTCATACTCGTAAAGTTCAATATCTCAATTCTTAGCCCCGAGTAGATTAACTAAATCAAATAAGATAAATATCTCATATCTATTTATTCTAGTATGGCCATGCATTTCATAATCTCACTCAATCAACTCAATCAAGTCATTCTCTTAAGTATTTCCTTATCGAGCAAATATCTAGAGATCAAAATTCAGAAGCACACACACTATCCAAGGTCTACCCTGAGCTTACAAGGACGAAAGCTGAGCTACTAGTGGACAGTTATACTCTTCCATCATAAACCAAGAAGAGAACTTGGTTATAGATGATCAGGTAAACTGGAGATACCCAATCTTCAAATTCCTCAAAGAAGGCAACCTCCTACAAGATAATAATGAAGCTTATCGAAGACAGAAATGGGCATCCGTTGCATCCTTATAGGAGATGATGAGGTATACAAAAGGTCATATACATGGCAATTACTCAAGTGCTTGAGTAAAGGCGAAGGAGAGTATGTCATTGAAGAGGTGCATAGTGGAATATGTGGATCTCACATAGGAGCAAAGACCATTACAAAGAAGATTCTAAGGACTGGCTAGTGGCCTACAATGGTTTTCGACATTGAAAGAATCATTCAAAAATGCACGAGCTGTCAGCTGCATGGAAACAAGTCGCTTGTACCGCTAGTGAAATATATATTAATCAGCACGTCGGTGCCATTTGACATTTGGGGTATTGACATATTAGGACCCTTCCCGAAAGGAGTGGCAAGGGGGGTGTCTAATTCTTGATTGTTGCTATAGAATAATACTTCACCAGATGGGTAGAAGCAGAACCGTTAGCAGTAATCTCCTCACCAAAGGTACAGTCCTTCGTATGGAGAAATATTGTTTGCGAGTTCGAGATTCCCCGAGCTATCATCTCAAAGAATGGAAGGCAATTTATACGCAACCCATTCAAAACTTTCTATGGAAACTTGAACACAGAACAAAGATTGACCTCTATAGCTCATTCTTAGGCATACGGGTTGGCCAAAGTTACAAATGGAACCATTCTGGAGGGGCTCAAGAAAAGGCTTATCGAGCTGGAGAAGGAAGGCCGAAAACCTTCCTGGCCAGAAGAAATTCCTAGCATCCTATGGGCATATAGAACCACACCTTGGAAAGCTACCCAAGAAACACTATTCAGTCTATGCTTTGGTGCAAAAGCCATAATGCCAGTTGAGGTTGGAATGAAGTCCTTAAGACTGACTGAATGTGATTCAGTTTTAAATGAGGGGGGGAGAAGGGTAGACATCGACCTCCTTGAAGAAGTCGGAAATAAAGCTATGGAAACCGATAAGAGATATAAAAGGCAAGTTACAAATTTTTTCAACAAGAATTTGAAAGAGAGGCATTTTACAGTTGGAGAAATGGTCCTTAACAGGTCAAATGTCAGAAAGCAATTACAACTGACAAAGTTACAAGAAAGTTGGGAAGGACCTTAAATAATCCAAGAAGTCCACAAAGGAGGAAGCTATAAGCTAGCCGATTTCAAAGGAAGAAAACTCCTAAGGCCTTGACAAGTTTGTCACTAAAAGATATTCTATGCTTTAAGAATTTCCAAACCAGGCAAGCTCATTATACAATCGAAAGGAGCACACTGAACGAAGCTTGTTGATCGGCAAATAAGTGTCAAAAGAAGCTCGCCAAAAGAAGCCTACTGATCGGCGAGGAAGTGCTGAAAGGAGCTTGCTGATCGACGAGGAAACGTCAAAAGGAGCTTGATGGTTTGCGAGGAATCCTCAGTGACCTTCTGACGCAGAGCTGGCCCATGAAGATATTCAGGATTGCCCACGCAGGTGCAAGAGGCTGCAGGAGAAGTTTCAAGGTAATCGGAGTTGATCGGAAAAGTTTTTGGGGCCGAATAGGAAAAATTGAAAAGTTGTGGGTGTGTCAGAATGGGCTCAAATTTGACGGGTCGACCCGAGACGGTCCAGTGAGCAAAACTCACGGCATTGCCATGACCAAGGTCATTTTTTGGATATTCAGGGCCATCTTGATGGGCTTTTGGGCCTTTTCCAGTTTTCTGTAATTTTTTAGAAACTTTTGGGGTCTTTTTATAATTTTTTCCTACTTTCGGTTTAGGGTTTATTTATTGCCATTTTCGTTTGATAGTTTTGAAACTTTTGAGTTTTCGTTCAATAAAATTTCGCGTATCATAGTGACTCAAGAATATTGTTGTTTTATTCTTGAATCGCCCTTTCCTGTAATACGACTTTCGAGTGAAGTTGATTACAGTTGAGGTTCTAATTTTCCCACCATAATTTCCATTTTGCATCACCTTCTCTATTTTGTTACAGCAAAGTGTAGATCAAATTTTAGAAGTATAAATAACAGATAAGTTTGCAGAGCTCATTCAAGCCTCATTTATTTAAGTTTCAAATCCATTTTACATTATTATGCAAGTGTTAAATGGTGAAGCAAAAATAGCACAGGCACTTGGATAAATTTGTGATTTATAGAGAGAAAAAGTATTTGGTACAAGACCAAGAATATAAGCTCAGAGAGCTGAACATCGTATACTACAAAGATGAAGAAAAAGGACTTTGACCTTTTCTATTACAAAGTCAATCTTCCTCAACATCGTCCCTCGGAGCCTCCAACGAGGGCTATAAGGCCTTCTCCTCCACAACTACTTCTCGACCGATGGCATTTGAGGGACTAGCGAGGTAATTAACAATATTGTCCAATGGAGGTCTACCAAGGATAGAAGAGTAGCTTGGAAATGGTTGAATACCTCATCAAAATAAACATGCAAGGGATGAAAGGGGTAATGAGTAAACAAGTCGCCATAGCCATGGATAATTGTACCTTCAGGACGAGCATGTGCCTTTGGGGAAATATCCAGGACCACTCTCCCTATAGTCTTGACCTCAGCAAGTGCTTTCATGAGCTCTTTCCTCTTCCCAAAGGGACCCTCGCCAGCTCGGTCAACCTTTGCCAAGACTTCAGCAACAACGACCTCTTCTAGAAAGGTCGCAACAAGGTCTTTCGTTTCCCAAGGAAGGGGAGTTGCGACATCTAGATGGTACAGCCCCTCATGGACCTCTGGATTAGTCTTCAAATCCCCGTTGAGCTCTTGAACCTTGTCAATTACATCAATGTAGAGCCCGTGAAGCTGAGGTCGGAGGATGGACTCTACATAGTCATGGAAAATTAGGTTCCCTTCGAGCTTGGTTAGAGATAGATTGCCATCTTCATCACAAATGCCCTGAAAATCCCTAAGCCGATCCTCGAAGTTCCTTTATGCGATCCTTTTGCTTGTTGCCAAGCTTAAACAGCTGGTCAGTTTTCTGAACAGCATCGCTAGGGGCTGAAGACATTGTTAGATTCTCAGTTTTGGCCTCTTCTATGTTCTTTTTACACTCTTGTAGAAGGTTAAACACGTCTGCATAGGAGGCATTGGCCTTTTCAATAGAGGTTGCAAGCTCTACATTCTCAATAGAGGTACAGAACTCTTGGTCCTTGTTCATCCTCTCCATCTGTATCCTCAGCCGCTCACTTAAGAAAACATGATTCCGCAAAAAGAAAAGAAGAGAGTCGATGCTCAAGAAAAGCTGAAACGGAAGCAACTACAAAGGATGCAAAAAATGTAACTTATTGCAGTATGGAGAGAGGTTGTATGGCTATCAAGCTCCTTATTTGTAAGTTGACGACATATGTCCCAATCAATAGGAGGCAGATACTCCATTAAAAATGACTGGGAGTGCGGCCATTGAAACCGCTAGTCTAAAGAGTCCATGACTAGGTCAAAGACCCATCTTGAGGCCCCTTCATCGGTGTGGGAAGCCAAGGACAAATTCCCCAGTGTTTTCAACGTCCCAGCGACCTCTTTGGTTGCATAGCCATTGAACTCCAGCCCATCCTTCGAGATCCCTGGAGCTTTCCTCATCCTCGAGTAGGTTGCGAGACATTGCTTCTCCAATGGAATCGATTGGGAGGAAGGGGAAGAAGATGAAATGACTATCTTTGCCGGCCTATCGAAAGCCTGCAAAGTAGCAGCCTTGGCACTGATCTTCAGAGCAGTCTGGTTTCAATTAGCCACATTAATCTTTTTTCCTTGGCTCCGGGGAATAGGGATCTTAAACTTGGACCCCCAAAGGTCACTGCGGTAGGGGCCAACAAAATGGCTAGGACCATTGGTAGGAGCTTAGGAAGCCAGCAACCCGTCCAACCTCTTTGAGAGCTGGTGGTGGTGGACTTCAAGAGCCATGTGGTCCTCATTGCTGTTGAACAAAGAAAAAAGACATTTTAATTCGTCGAAAAGTCATAGAAGACTCAGAAAAAAAAAAAAAAAGAGTAGAGAAGGTTTCTATCGATAGGAGGAAGTCCCATGGCTCTCTTAAGGGAAGCAAGGTCGTGGTCTGCTAGACTCCCTAACCCAGTAGAACGAAGAAAAGAGATGGGCCAGATTGGCTGGGTGCATCCGACCTTCTCAGTGCTTGAACACTCTAGGTCAATCAGAAAGGTTCTATCCCTCTGCTGCCCTCCCGCTAGAGTAGGGAGGCCATTGTAAAACGTTTTACTCAAATTCCAGTCCGGGAAGGGCTTGGATTGGATCAAATTGCTAGGAAGTCTAGCAAAGAAGAAAGAATCCTTCCAATCCCTGCCAGAGGATTGGAATTGAGCTACTAGTTTGAAAAAAATAAAGGTACCCTACACTAGCTCTATTTGGTACCGAAGAGACATTGACTTTGAAAAAACACCTAAAGAGCTTTAAAGGTGCCAGAACTTGGTAGATGTGATAGGTTTCAATGAACCCAACTATAGTTTGCACAGCATTGGGAACAAGCTGTGCAAGAGGGAAATTCTAGAAGTGGACTATATTGAGGAATAGAGGGTGTAGGTAAGGTAAAGGAATGCCCCCTTCAAGGTTGGTCAGATGAAGGACTATGTGTCTGACCCATCGGCTATTTGGGTGCTTAGACTCTCTGGAATTGACTATGTCCTCCTTATTCAAGCCTTTCTTCCCACTGATTTGAAAGATATCAAAGGGACCTGAGGAAGAGGACAAAGAAAAGAGCTGTAATTCGGAAGAGTGACAAACCTTGCAGGTGACTCGGGAAGCCCTAGGGGTGATTGGAGGTAAATAAAATACCTCGTTTTTTGGGTTTGTTGAAGGAAAAGGCTAAGAAACTTTTCTTGAATGGAGATAGAGAGTATTGGATGAGGATGATCCGGTCAAAAAAGATGAGTTGGGAAAAGACACAAAAGGTATTTTTCTTCAAAGAAAGACGGAAAGATGAGATTTTTTCCAAAAAAAACAAGTGAAAGGAAAGAAGGCTCACTCATTAATTCGTGGGATACTCGCCGAATAGAAGGAGGATAGTGTTTTTGTGAAGGAACCAGATGATGTTGCAGAAGGAGAGTTTTGTGAACAAATGATTCCATGGGCAATAGGAGTTTAGGTAAATCTTCTAATTTATGTGGGATAAGAAGTCCCTCGGGTTGCTGAAGAGGATCTGGTACACTAGAAATCAAGGCAACAGCTAAAACTAAAGCATGTCACCTCTTAGAACTAGCCTTTATAAAAAGAAGCCATGGCCCATCAGAGGTCATGACTTAGAGTTGGTAATTTAGGGGCCACGACGTTCGTGCTCGCTGGGCCTAAAGGCTGGTAATGATGCGAGAAACGGGCATGACCTAGATAGAGAGATCCAAATGGGCTCAAGCCCAGCCCTTAGTACGTAAAAGTCCTACTCATGAGTCTGGAGGAAAAGTGGAAAGCGACCTCTTGCCATTGACGTCCCCGGGTCTCAGGACTTAGAGATGGTAATTTAGGCTCCACGACCTTCGTGCTCGCTAGGCCTAAAGGGGGGTAATAATCGGATAAATGGGCACGACTAGGACAAATAGGCCCAAATGGTTCAAGCCTAGCCCTTAGTACTTGAAAGTCCTACTCACAAGTCTGGAGTTATGGTGGACAGCAACCTCCTGCCATCGACGTCCCAGGTCACCAACCTCTAAAATGAGCTCAGGAGAGGTCTCACCAGACCACAATCTTCAACCCAGTGAGCTCCAATCTGTCTCATACACCTTCCATGCCGCGACTAAATGTGCATAACTCCTAACACATCCCATGAACCTATAATCTCTCACCTCGTCCTCGTAGAAGAGATAGTCGAGACCTTCGACATCCATGGGTAGGTTGCAAAGTAGGTCAAAAGGTCGTTAGCGAGCTTGTAGTTCTAGGCCGAAAGGTTGTTAGCGAGCTTGTAGCTTTCTACCCGAGACATGAATGGCAAGATATCCCACCTTAGGGAAACTCCATGATTCTAGGAGTAACTAGTGGGATATGATACGATCTCACAATTATCCTAATTACCTACTGTCACGTAATTGAAGAGCTCTAATCAAAGAGGTAACTTACCTTTCGGTATATATGACGGAAACACACATAGTCTAAGAGGACAAAATATAATAGATTGAGCTATTTGAAACAAAGATTACTCTCTCATCTCAGAATACTGACTTAGGCATCGACGACTTGGCCGACCTTGGCCAAAAACTCAGCAACAACGACCTCTTCCTGTGAGGTTGCACCGAGACCTTCCTTCTCCCAAGGAAGAGATGCAGCCAACTCCAGAGTTTGTCAATTACATCAACATAGAACCTGTGATGTTGAGGCCCCTTCGGATAGACTCTATGTGAGCTTGGAAGGCCGACTCCCCTTCGAACTTAGATAGGGATAGACTTTCATCCTTGTTGCAAAGGCCCTGAAGGTCTCCTAATAGAGCCTCGAGCTCTTGGATTTGTTCCTTCTGCTTATTGCCAAGCTCGACTGGCTACTCATTCTTCTGAATAGCATCTCCAAGGGCTGAAGACATTGTTAAGTTCTTAGTTTTGGCTTCTTCGATGTTCTTTTTACACTCTTCAAAAAGGTTGAACACTTATTGTATGAAGCATTGGCTTTTTTCGCAGAGGCTGCAAGCTCTGCATACTACTTCATCAGGCGAGTCCTTTTGTCATAGAGCTCCGAGATCAGGATGGAGAACTCCTGGTCTTTCTTGGCCTTCTCTACGTGCCTCAGCAGCTGGCCTAAGAAAACTTGGCCATGCAAATGATTAAAAAAAGAAGGTCAATTTCCAAGACAAGCCGAAACAGAAGCAACTACGAGAAAAGCTGAGACTAGGAAGACTTACAGCAGTATGAAGGGAGGCATCAAAGTGTTCAAGCTCCTCATCAGTAAGCTACCGACGTATGTCCTTGTCAACTGGAGGAGCACATTCCATCAATTAGGATTGAGAGTGAAGCCATTGGAATAGTAAGTCTAATACTAAATCGTTATTTTAGGCATCCGCCTTGCAGCCCTCATATCAGTGTGAAAAGCCAGAGAGAGACTCCCCAGCTTTTCCAATGTATCGGTGACCTCCTTGGCCACACAGCCACTGAACTCTAGCCTCGTCTTTGAGGTGGTCGAAGCTTCTACCCTCCTCGATGGTGCCGATTGGGAGGAAGGGTGACGCAGACGGAAGACAGAATCTGAAGATTCATTCTTGTTCAGAAACTTGCAAAACAAGAAACGAAAAGAACCTGATTCAATTTTCCTTCTAATCAAACTTCCACGCAAGTAGTTCGAAGGCGAAAATTAAAATCAAGCGAAAAAAGAATTTTCAAAGTAGTCGAAAATAAAAAAGTCGAAAAGTGGCAACTTTAATTCAGCAAAAAGAAAAAAAACTGTCGAAAACAACCAACAGAAACAATTCTTAAAGCAAAACAAACCCTAACCCTAATCAGAAACGAAAAGTAAAGAAAGTTTTAAAATACCCCTAGAAAATAGTAAATTTTGAAATTATCTCTTAAAACTATGAAATTAAGGCAATGCCACTAAAAAAACAGAAAATTGCCCAAAACTCCATCCAAACGACTCCGGATGGCCGAAAAACGCCATGCAACACAGCATAGCAGTGATTTTGGTTCGTTGGGCCATTCCGGGTCACCTAGTCAGATTTGAGCCCAATCCGAGTTCATGTCAGTCGCCTCGAGAATCATGTCTGGTATCAATTCAGTGTTTCAAACAGCTCACGTCCTCTTCTTCAAATGTTCTGAACGTCGTGGAGCTGATTGTGGAATCGAAACTTGCTGAACCAACACCTGCCTAGCATCTGAACCACCTTAATCAGCAACCAACTCCGCGTCAGGCTCCCCCTCTTGAACGGAGCTTGTCCTCAAGCTCAGATTATCACCATGAAAAGACGTGAGATGCTGAACATTAAAAAGATTGGAGATACTGAACTCGTCTGGTAATTCTCTGGTAATTCAACTCGGTGAGCATTGACACCAAGTTTCTCCAAGATTTGGCAAGGGCCAACCTTCCAGTCCTTGAGCTTATGATACTCACCAGCAGGATATCGTTCTCCGGACAGAGAGACCCAAACCAGATCACCTACATCAAATAGGACATCTTGCCTAGTCTGATCTGCGTGCAACTCGTACTGAGCATAAGCTTCCTCTAAGTTTGCTTTGACAGTTGCATGAATGGACTGTAGATCAACCAAACGATCCTCCATCTTCCTTGGAGCCGAACCATGATCAGGAATAGCAAGGTCAAGAGGAACCCTCGGATTTTGCCCCAGAACAATCTGAAAAGGAGAAAATTTGGTGGACCTGTTCATAGAGCAGTTAAACTCGAATTCAATCTTTGCGAGCACAGAATCCCAAGTCCCAAAAGACTTGACCTACGCCCTCAACATGTTCCCCAAGGTGCGATTCACCACTTTCGTCTGGCCATCCTTCTGTGGATGATATGGATTGCTAAACTTCAAAGTAGTCTCCATGCGCTTCCAAAGCTCTCGCCAAAAGTAGCTTATAAATTTCATATCCCGATCAAACACGGTACTCCTTGGCAACCCAAATCTTCGCACCGCATCTCCAAAGTACAAGTCGGCGATTTTGCACGCATCCATGGAATTCTTGCAAGCAATGAAGATAGCCATCTTGCTGAACCTGTCCAACACGACCATGATGCTGTCAAACCCCTTCTACATTCGCAGCAAACAAATTACAAAATCCATTGACACATCCGTCCATGGCTCTTCCGAAATGGGTAAAGGTGTATAAAGACCCTGATTAGTGCCCCCTCCTTTCGACACCTGACAAACTCTGCATCGCGAGTGCAATTCCTGAACGATCAACAATCTCAACGATGTGTCAGGAATACATAAACAGTTACCTTGGAAAAGATAGCCATCATGAAGCACAAAATCAAACCGTTCTTGCTGCTCTACGGCCATCACAATAGGACTAAAATCTGCATCATCTCATAGCAACTCTCTCAATCCCTCAAAACCCAAGGCGGTAACTTGCATCATGTTAAGTAACGACCACCTTATTCGCGACGCCTGACTTATGTTTCAAGGTGAATGTGAACTCCTGAAGTGCTGACACCCACTTGGCATGCCTATCACTAAGTCGATGCTGCCCCTGAAGAATCTTCAAAGCCTGGTGGTCAGAATATAACAAAAACTCCCGCTGCATAAAATAATGCCACCAATGTTGAACAGTTCAGACTATGGCATAGAACTCGACATCATAAGTTGAGTAGTTCAACTTCGGGCCTCCAAGTTTTTCTCCGAAATAGGCTGCTGGCCATCCCTTCTGGCTCAGAACTGCTCCTATTCCCACATTCGAAGCATCACAATCCACTTCAAATACCTTATCGAAATTCGGTAGGGCACGTACTAGGGCACTCATCAGCTTTTCCTTTATCACATCAAATGCCTCTTGAGCCGCCTCTGTCCATTCAAACACCTTGGAGTTGTAAAGATCAGTCAGGGGTGCCATCAACACACTGA
>JAOXNR010054216.1:0-12908 GCA_028571225.1 Parsonsia alboflavescens | reverse complement strand
ATCTCTAACAGTTAAAGTAAACAGTCAACAATTAAGAAAAAATTAAATTCTTTTATAAAAAATAATTTTTTATAAACTAAACCTTAATAATATATTTGATTGACTTTTTTTTAAAAAAAAAAAGAAAAGAGAGTTGACTGTTAGAGATTATACTGAAGCACTCTGTGACCTGTGCTCGATAGCACACTATAATATTTTTTTGTATATATTACGATGGATGCAACGTTCGCAATTATTAGCTATGTTCCACTTTGCTCCCGCAGTCAAGACTAATACGAGTTTCCATTTCGAGATTACAAGGGTTCCATGATGAGGTTGTAATGGTGGCATATATCTTGTGCTATGCTTACAAGATATGGAATTTACATGTGCAAAAGTTCTCCGGGAACACATCGAACAGGGAAAGGTTTTGTGAACAAAAGTAGATGGGTTTTTTTTTTTTTTTTTTTTAATTTAGAAGAGTACATCCCTTTGTAGGAGGAGAGATCATTCCAATTACATCAGATGAATGTTAGAGAAGAATTTTGAGAATAAATTAATATTATTTATAAGTCTTTCGTAGTTCGAAATTCAAAAACAATCTAAATATAATATCTTTTTTTGTTGGATTTTCCTTTCTCCTTTGTCCAGTAAGCTGCATCTAACATAGCATCAAACAAGTTCAGGTATGCCAAATTACCATCCCTAACCACCGGATCGGTGGCAGTGAATTGGGCATAGGGTGGGCTAACATGGACTGGATGACTGGCATAAGCAAAGTAAGGATACAAATTGACCATCAGCATTGACGAACCCTGTGATGATAGAACCTTAAGAATCTCCAAAAGAGGACTAATGGCCTGGGGATTAAATTCACTACTGCAAGGTGGGTAGGTGTTCTGGAGCAACACTCGTTGTCACTCTTATATGACCTACATTATTTGCCTTAAGAACATTGAGTAAATTCTGCATGGCCGGTGCAACACCGGTGGCGTTTTCTCCCTGAATTTCGACGTTTCCGATAATGACCAATATGAAATTGACTTCGCGAATGTAAGGTTGCGTGTTGGTTACGAACCCAGAATTAGCTGCATCTTGGGAGGATACGAAGGATTGAATATCCTTGTACAGGGTATTGAGTGATAGGTCAATGTTACTTCCCTATAGTGTTTGTAAGATAGATGGATTCGGGTCGAAAATCTGGATCATTCCAATGCCGTATTTCTTGTAGAGGGCAACAACATCTGCAGCAGGTGGGAGATAGTTTCCTAACAATCCGTAACACACTCCTATGCTGCTGTTGTCTGCGGCTATCATCGGCACAAGCCTTGCATAGCTATAAATGTTATTATGATCAAGAAAATGATATGGGAAATGGAGAATGGTGCCATCTTCGTTTCTTGCCAAGAATTAATGTGAATCATTAATTAGGAAGATTAAATATTAATTACAAAATATTTGAAATGAATAAATCAAATGATACTACTGGAAGTGACTCCTTTTAAATAAACTTAAAATTGCATAAGAGAATCGCGTTAAATATATAAGACCAATCCTTTATGAAAGTTTGACCTTTTTAATTTAAAGTTTAAAATACAATAAAATGAAAATTTAATACGGTATCAAAGCAAAAAAAAATATTATTCAAAGCAAAAATTTAAAGGAATTAGAACATAATAGCAGAAAGCTTAAATGAAAGCTTTCCTCATCACACACTGAAAATATATCAAATCACAAGTACAAGCAAAAAAAAAAAACTAATGGAAAAATTAATTTTTGAGACTAGAGTGGTAATTGAAAATCGTCTCGAACTGAAATAGATAAATTTAGAAAGCCATTGAAAGTATATACAGTCGGAAAAACTCTTTCTTGCCATGGAAGACAAGGAGTTTGGTAGACTCCTACCAGTATATTAAAATATAAAGAACATAAGGGGGACATAGAGTACCTTACCATTTTCCAAATTACAGAGAGTAAAACTATGGTAGGTCTTCCTAAATGATGAAACTTTGAATCGATCTAAATTGCTAAGACCATGAGCAACTAAAGGAACAGAACTAAAAGAACTATAATAAAAACGAATGGAAATTGTCACAAACTTCATTAGCTAAACAATTCGCAACTTGATTTCCTTCTCTATATATATATATGAATTAATCTAAAAGATCCCAAGGCCATCAACAATTGAGTAATTCTCACCTTCCTATGAATATTCCAAGTTGAAGCATAGTTTCCTTTCATCATATCTGTTATCACCTTTGAGTCCATTTGAATTGTAACTGCAGCCCAATTCTGTATAACCTTCTAGCAATGCTTCAACCTCAACTTCCATGTTAGTAGCCCTTACCAAATAAATGGGAAAACCTCCCAAAAACTTCCCAGAACCTTGTCTTATAATACCCCCAATAGCAGCATCTCTCGGATTACCCCTAGATGTCCCATCAACATTCAAAATTACATCTTGTTGAAATTCTTACCACTGCCAATACATCTGTCCTTCTTGCAACCAATTTAGAAACTCCCTTCTAAACTAAATCTAGAAAAGCTATACTTAGATCATGCAATTTATGATTTATGGCATGAATAATAGCAGTGCTGGAGCTTCTTTCTCCTTCAAACACCAACTTACACCTTGAAATCCAAATTTCTCTACAAACAAGTGTGGGAACAATTTTAGACATTATTCCAATTTCTCTAGCCAGACTTAACCACCAACCCACATCATCTACACAAAAATTAAATCCTTGTTGTCTTGAAAAGAAAAACCATCCTTCCCTAGCAACATTGCATGTCTCAAACAAATGAGAGCAGTTTTCAACTTCCTTCAGACCATGGCACCGAGAAGGCAAATGAAATCCCAATTTCCATAGATTACAATCCAGTGGCAGAAATCCATGAAGCATTTTCCACTAGAAAATAGTCAATCGAAGAGGTAAAGACTTGTGTGAATAATTAACAATAGACCCTCCAGCATCATGATTCTCTATATGACTAATACAAGAAGCAATTGTAAACCTACCTGCAGAAGTTAGTTTCCAGACAAATTTATCCCTATCCTCTTGCAGAATTGGAAAATCTTTCACCTCCTGCACAATACTTTGAGCATTCGAAAAGAGAGTATGCAACTTATTAGCGTCCCAGTGATCTTGCACAATGAGATCCTTAACAAGAAAATCACTCTGAACTGCAACTCTATCCTCCAACCCCCAACCAAAGCTAGTATTCATACGAAAATGATATATTTCCCTTCCCACATAACACTGATATGTGAGCTTCGACAGTCGCATGGACAACCTTAAGTCTTTTCCATCCCTTGTATCTCCTGAAGCCATTACTTCCCCTAAGTGAAAATTGTATTTCATCTTAACTTGTCTTCCCCAAAAAGAATCCTCTGTTCTAAATCCCCACCACATCTTATAGCTATAAGCTATAAGAAATGAACATAAGGAATGAATATTTAAACACCTATTGTCACAAGGTTTGCAAATTCTCTGCAATTACACCAATTTCTCTTAGCTTTGTTATTTGAATACCCCCTTGAAAAATCTAGCAGAACTCCTCTCCACTTCCTTTATAATTTGCATAAGCGGATTACATGCAGCTAAGGTATAAGTGACGGCTACACTTAAATCATGTTTGATGCGGATAACATGATCTACAACAAACAAAAAACTTCTTCTGCCAGCCAGCTACTCGACTCTTAACCTTCAGCAGACTTTGGAAATAGGATATCTTAGGCCTTCCAACAAAAATTGGACAACCTAGATATATGATAGGCATTGATTTAAGGGTACAATTTTTTATTTCCTTCACCAGTTTCTTCCTCTCAATTGATGAATTACTTGGCAAATAAACTAAACTCTTATAAAAATTCACCAGTTGTCCATTGATAATAGTCCCTGATTCTCACATATCGACTTAAGAAGTAACAAATAAATTCTCTATGACATGACTTTGCCAATAAATTTTGATGAAAAATTACAAAGATTTATTGGCCTATATTCAGAAAATGATGTTAGTTATAAATTTTTTGGAATTAGGATAATTTGCGTAGCTGAAAATTGCTTAGGAATGTCCATCCCTACCAAAAAATCTCTAATTGCTTCAACAACATCAGTCTCAATCAAATACCAGAACCCTTGATAAAAATGGATAGAGAACCCATCCATGCCTGGTGTGCTCTAATTATCCAAAGCAAATACCTCCTTTTTAACCTCTAAGGCTATTGATAAAGTAAATAGAAATTGATTGTCCTCTGTTGTAAGAATAGATAGAACATCTTTTGTGAAACACGTCGGATCCAGACTCCAACCACATTCAGGAGAGAAATAACCCATAGCCTCATTCTCAATATATGCCTGATCAGTTAACCAATCACCATTTGAATTCTTTATTCTATGTATCTTCATTTTGGCTTTTTGAGTTTGCCAAAATTTAGAAAAATAGGATGTATTACCTTCATCCTCCTTTAACCACTTTATTCTTGCTTTCTGTTTCCAAAAAATAAACTCATTTTTCCTATGATAAGCAAGATCAGCCTAAGCTCGATGAAAATTCTCTCTGTTACTGTCTGCTGGAGATCTTTTGTAAACTTCCTCCATCTGCAAACATAACATCTCTGCCTTTTTTATATTTGATTGAATGTTCCCAAAAACATCTATGTTCCATGTCCTTAATTTTTTCTTCAAACAGACAAACTTAGAAGCCAAAATCTGCAACACAGTTCCATCAACCTCCTTATTACAAGAAGTTTCTACCACCTCCTTAAAACCTTCATGTCTACTCCTCATACTTTGATATTTGAAAAAATTTGGCTGAGCTTGCAGAGGAATTCTTAACAGACAGCAACAACAGAGCATGATCAGATGATACCCGATTTAGATGTTACAAAATCGTCAAAGAAAAAGAATTCTACCGACACATATTAATCATTGCCTGATCAAGCCTGGTCCAAAAGAAGGAAAAGTAGGGTGAACCAAACACCGCAACTATCAACACATTCATTAAATTCCCGCATAGCCCTTAGACTTGAAATTGAACCTAAATATTCCTCTTGAGAGTGGACCACATTAAAATCTCCAGCAATCAACCAAGGAAGAGAGAAATTATGACTAATGTGCAACATATTAGACCATAAATCCCTCCTGCCAATATAATTACTAATTGCATACACCACTGAAAACAATACTTCAAAACCCAACATAGACATTATTGAACAGGTAACAACTTGGGAAAAATATGAAATTACTTCCGAATTAATCAAACCAGACCAAAACAGTCAAATTTTTGCTAGAGGAACAACTATAAAAATTATGGAAATTCAATTTATAGGCAAAACGTGCAATTCAATCAGCTGAAACAAATGGCTCCAAAACTCCAATAACATATGGATTTTGCTCAAAAATTAACTGTTTAAGATGCATAATAGAAGTATCGTTCCCAATACCTCTAATATTCCATATGATTCTCTTCATATTGAATGGGATGGAAAAGCTGGCCATTTACTGCACCAAAAACTATAGTTGATGGTAAGGATTAGGATACTTCCACTTAAGCCCTATCAACCCACCACGCTCCGCATGTTACCATGTACGAAATGGGCAATTACCCCAGGGCCAAATTGCCAAGGTCGAGATTAGAACTCACGGCGCTACGGGAAGTAAAGACTTAAGTTTGGCTCTGATACCAACTGCACCAAAAGCTATAGTTCATGGTAAGGATCAGGATACTTCCACTTCAACCCTGCCAACCGGTTTGAAACCTTGTCAATGTCGTGAAAGGTGGTATTTCCTTCTTCTTCCTTGACTTAAAAGGCTTAGAGGATGTACTCCCATCTTGAGCAGCTATTGGTAAAATAACATCCAAAGAAACCACTTCTGCAGATTCTTCTGTTGTTGAACTTTCAGATTGATCGAAATTACTTAGTAAACCCAAATTATCCTGAAAACTTTCAATTACTGTATATAATTGATCAACATTGTTCTCAGGTTCTCTAATTGGGTCAGAGGAAATCAGGTCTTCCGCTCCAATAACAACAGGTGCTAGATGTTCAGGCAGTTCCACGTTCCTTGCATCTCTCTGTTCTGCAACAATGCTTGCCGATCATCAATAGCTTCAGCAACCTCCCGAGAGCTTTCCCAATTTTTACCAGGTGCAAGCTCAAACTTTGATGACGAAATTATATTCGCTTCGGTCAGAGATATTGCTAATGGATCATGTGAGATTGTCGTCTTTTGAATTGCGGGTGATGCAATAAACATCAATTCCTCAGGTGAGACGCAATAATTGCTAAATAGAAAAAGATGTAGTAGTTGAAATTTTAAACACAGAAACTTTTTGTCGTTTGAAAGTATCCTTAATTCTCCAAACAGAAAGATTACGAACCAACGGATTTTTTTGTTTCTCCATTGCTCTGCTTTTCTTATGTTTCTGAGTGTCTGATTTGTTAAGATCACTTTGATTCTGCTATCTTCTACCTCATGGTCAATTTTTGACAATAAGAACAATACTTTGTGCATCTTCCAGTTGGATTGGTTGCCAGAAACCCTCCGCTTCCTGGCCTATCCAAATTTGTCAAGGTGGCTTTTGCCGTGAATCAAATTCTACACAAACCTTAGCCACACTCGGTCAGGTCATGTTTGCCATCGGATTATTGATCTTCAGTGGTTTCCCTACGGCAGATGCGAAAGCATGAAGAGTCTCTTTCTTGTAAAGATGAATGGGAAGATTTGGGAAATTAATCCATATAAGAACAACTGAAGGCTCCGATTTTACATGAAAATTTGGGGTCCTTTTTAAAATCAGAATTGGTATTCCATTTAAGCTCCAAAAGCCTTTTGCCCATAATCAACAATAATCCTCTTCCAAGTGCAATCTTATTAAAATGTGTCTGCTATCCGTTAATCCAATTGAAAAATCGCCCCTTAGTGCAAGTTTCTTGAATTCTTTTCCGATTACCTCAATCGATGTCATACGATGAGAAAACTTTCCCACCGAAGCATGTCTGAAGGGTTGTGGGAGACAATTCACCTCTTCCTTGCTAAATAAGAAACTAGGCTCGCCCTCATACTCTTGCTATTGCTTCACATGAAAAGTTGTTGGTTGCTACTGGGATGGAAAAGGTGATGCAAATGATTTCCTCGCCCAAAGATTAGGGCTGTCCTCCGACAGCTTTTCCACCAGTGGCGCCGCCACTGCCATATGATCAATGTTAGGTGTTTCTGTCTATTTCAAACTCTAGAGAGAATCCTCAACTAACCTATAAAGAGAGTGTAATATGAAGAATTAATATTTGTTGTCAATGAGTTAATAATTACGTGATGAGGCCATATCTGATTCTTGTCATGGTTTTATTAAAAAAAACCAGGAATTAATTATACAGCATAATATGTACAAATATGGTGAAAAATTATATTAGTATAACAAAATGTTTCACTAAATTCTGCTTTACTTTCTATTGATATACTGTAACTGTAATATTTCTGGCTTTACTTTAACAAAGGGTTTGGATCCTCTGTTATACAGTAGTGTGTCCCTCCATTTGCACTAATAAAGTATTAATAAAAACTTATTCGTTATATTTAATTATTATCTTTTAATATATTTAATATATTAAAACCTAAAAAGATAAACTAAACCTTATGGAAACTTGATCTTTTTTAGAGACACGTATTAAATTTCTACTAGTATAACAGGGAATGACACACAATTTTCTATCAAGGAATCTTGAGTGTTTCACAAAATATAATTAGAATATCAAGTTAATGCTAATTAAATGTCCATAAGCATTATTAAGAACAATAATTAACTCCATTGAGAATCCTTTATCTGATATTTAAACCAAGACTCTTATTTATCCTTTTTTAGCCCCCCCCCTAACCTCTCTATACCTCTCCCCTTCAAGATCAATGGTGGCGGCATGCCACCTACCCTCGTCGTGTCGCACACTCGAGAACTCCTAGTCCCAAGTATTACTATGCACTTACCACTACGCTAGCAAGGTTGGACAAACAAATTACAGTAGCTTCTACACCACCAATTCAAATATTCCCTTTCATTCCAAATATAAGTCATTTTAGGCTTTTGCCTAGAAATTAAGGAAACAAAAAATTATGTATTGATTTAGTCAAAATGCCAAAAAAAGTTGTAGTTAAATCATCTAGAAATTTGAACTAAGAAATACTCTTAGGGGTAAGATTGTAAAAATGGCAGTAAATTCTCATTAAATTTCATAAAATGATCTTTATTATGAAACAAAATTGAAAGGTTAAAACGATCTATATTTTGAACCAGAGGTAGTAATATATATATATATATATATATATATATATATATATTACTCTAAAAGATCAAGTACTCATAGGGTTTATTATATCATTTTGAGGTTTTTTATTAATATAATATGTCTACAAAAAGACACACGTATATTAGTTATTAGTGGTATAGAAAATGAGATAGAAGATTTGAAGTCTTCATGTATGCAACTTTTCAACTTTTTAAAAACAATTAGAATTAAAAGAACCTATTATAAATATTTTACACCCTTAATCATTTAAATAATGAAATATTTGAGTTACGAAAGAAATGAAGTAAAGAGTATATAAGACCCTATTTAAAGTTGTCAACAAGGGCCATGGTCCACTCTAGTCCCAACTTGAGGGTCGAGAGATTTTTAAAGGAAAGAACGTTTATTTATTTATTTATTTTTATTTTAAGATTCAAAAGAGTACATGATATAGGTAAATTGGTAATTTTCATTCTCAAAGGAATTTTGACCACGATGATAACAGGTTCTTTATGATTTATTTTTAAAAAAACTTAGGTCCCTAAACTTTTTCAAAATGCAAAGTAGATCCTTTTAACTGTATGTATGACTTCTCCGACAAGCAAAAATCAAAATCACTTTTTTCATTGACAAAAGAAAGGCAAATTGAGAAGAAATCATTCCCATTTTGCAAACAAATAATAATAATCTTTTGCACCTAGTTTTCTTTCTTTTCTATGAACAAAAAACCACTTTATTTTCTCTGGTAGAGTATCGATTTGAACACTTAGATTTTAGTCCAAGAAAGAAAATAAAGTATATTAAAAAAAGAAAATAATTGTGAATTGTATTCTTTCCAATTTTCCATTCTTTTGACTCGAATTTTTTTTATTATTATTATTTTCTTTTCCTAAAAAGTCATACGTCATGTCAAAAGGACCTATTCTGCAACGCAAAAAAAGTTTAGGAACCTATTTTTAAATTAAAAAAATTATAAAGGATCTACTACTCAAATCAAAAGATACTTTGGGATAAAAATCACCAATTTATTCATTATATAAAATATTCACAACTAGAAAAATTATAGATAGTACATTATAAAATATATAAATGAATGAAATTGGTAGTTAATGAATTTTTCTTTTCAAATAAGAGAAGACCGATTTACATTACAAAAATAAAAATAAACTAATAATTAAATTGATCCAAAAAACTAAATAGCAATTAGTCAAAAGACACTTAGAAAATAAAACTAAACTAAAAATTTTAGATTTCTTTTCAAAGAAAAAAATAGTAATGCTAATAAGATTACAATAATTAAAAAATATATCCTCCATCCAATTCCTTCACAACCCTATGTCCGAAAGGGACTACTAAGAAACACTCCATCAAATTAGGATTTCAAATTCCCAATCCACCCTCTTAAATTATGGAGTAAGATTAGACCAACTGAAAAGATCTTAGGTCTATCTTTATTGATAACTCAAATAATACTAAATAGTTTTATTGACGTTTATTCATTTCTAAAAAGATCCTCCCACATATAATTCATTTTGTTGAATGGCCTTAAAGGGTTAGACCAAGTGTCCTTAGGTTGCTTGGTTAAGGTCTCGTAGCCTCATTTTAAAAGAAAAAAAAAATTTTACACATTAGATAAATTTAGTAATGTTTCTAATGTAACATAATCTATATTGATTTTTTTTATATCTGAATTATTAATCATTTATATAATTCAATTCCATAGGAATGATCACTTGCATTTTAAAATTATTTATATAATAATAACCCCTTTCTAACTCTATATATTTCTTCCATGTGAAATTGAAACATTACATTACATTGTCCATTTTCTTAATAAAATTTTACTAATCTAGAAAATGAAATATTTAATTTTAAACAATTTAAAATAAAATATGCAATATTTATTTTCAGATGAAGAGAGTAAAACAAATAATTAAACTAAAAATAAAATCAGTGCAATAATTGAAATAATCAATTCAATTTGAGTATTTTTGAGAATTTCTACGTGTTACTAAAACTTATACGCTCTTTATTCGACTATGCAAAAGGCTTTCAATAGCCCACCCAATACTGGGACAACTTACTGGCCAATCCATATACGTAAGAAAATCTATATTGACTGTGATGTATTCGACTAATTAAATAATCTATATAATTTATCCACTATAAATTTAATTTTCATTTAAAAAATATATATATATAATAATAATTCCCTTCTAATTACATATAACACAAAACAATTAAATGAAAAAAAAAAAAAAAAAAAAAAAAAACAGAATTGGGGCCAATAATTGAACATAAAGATTAGTAAAAACTTGTTCTGCTCTTTCTCTCCGTAGGCACCAGGCTTTCATTAGCCCAACCCAAACTGGGCCAATTTACTGGCCTTGTCCATACATGTAACATAATCTACATTGATTGTATCGTTTTTGAATAATTAATTAATTATATATTCAGTTCCATTAGAAATTCCATTTGCTGTTTAAAATTTTTTATATAATTCCGTTGTAATTAATTGCATAAAAAATAAAACAATTGAATAAAAATATAAAATTGGGAAAATAATTTAACATAAGGATTAGTAAAACTAGGCATTGCTCTTAAATTACATAATAATTAAACTTCTAATTACATAACTGAATTTACTCTTTTTCTCAAATCATTATTTGATTCTCTTTTGAATAAAATTTTTGTATCTTTCAATTATTTGAAATTAAAAAATATATATATATATTTTTTTTTGGTAGGGAATTAGGTTGACCCTTACCCGTTTATTAAAAAGAGAATATAGGAGGTGGACTCAAAGCCACT
Organism: Parsonsia alboflavescens; assembly: GCA_028571225.1. Taxonomy (NCBI): domain Eukaryota; kingdom Viridiplantae; phylum Streptophyta; class Magnoliopsida; order Gentianales; family Apocynaceae; genus Parsonsia; species Parsonsia alboflavescens. Next base: position 1,834 of record JAOXNR010054216.1, on the reverse strand, counting down.
ATTTATAGCGAAGAAGATATGAATTTACTAATTGAATATAAAACTAAAAATACTATTGTCAATATCTTCTCAAGGTAACTATATAAATTCAAAGATAATGACTCTTTAATTTTGTCAAGATGTATTGCAATAAAAAAAAAATTAAATATGTTTAAAAGCTTATATAAAAAAATTGGCATAAATAAAAAAAATATTTAATAAATTCAAAATTTTATTACCATATGGATAAATAATTCAAATGTCAAATTTTTATTTAAAAAAAAGAAAAATAAACTCTTCATATATTCATCAATTTCTTTGTGTGATATAATGTTAATAATATTTTAATACAAAAAATACACCATTAATTATAATATAAGTATTTAATAAATTAAATTTTTAGTTATCATCTAAATAAAATAAATTAGATGTGAAGGTTGTTAAGAAAACTCTGCGTATTCATTAGTTTCTTTGTATAAGATAATATGATAGTGAATATAGCACAAATTATCCATTAAAATCAATTTACGATTTAGTACCCCAACTATCTCTCATGGTGGAATCTTGTAGATTCCAACATGTGCATTCCACGTGCCGATTCTAAATCGGGTAAAATTGTTAATTCGGGTTTTGAAAACGTTTTTTCCCCATTCAACTCAATTGAACCTAATTGTTTGCATCTCCCTAACTCAACTTATTAAGAGAAATAGTTAACATATAATAAGTTACAAGTTTCAATGATAGATAAATCAATAATTATGTAAGATTCAACAAGCGGCCTTTCATTAAGAAAATCAAGTCCACTACCAAAACTTATAAGAGTTTGTATTGTGGAATGAGTTGTATTCTTCCCATTAATGTATGAACTATTTATAGTATAAGTTAGACCTATATGATTTATATTAGAAGACTTACAATCAAAACTATATCTATACAACAATTATATCACAAAGAGAAGATAATGATAAATATGATATGTGAGTAGGAGTACTCATTAAAACTTGGCAGCAACAAGCCCAAAAAGGTGCAAAAACATCATCTTGGAAGTCTGTTGTGACATAGAGTTGGTCCCTAACATGACCCCAAAAAATGATTGCACTAGAAAATAGATTTCAAAATCTCTAAAACAGTTTACAAGATACTGAAAACAAAATCATATTTCTTACATGAAGTGTTGTCTCTTCAAGGACTTTAGATTATTTTAATCACCACACATCTAAGATAGTTAAAAGCTCATTAATAGAAGTCAGAACATTGAGATCTTGAAGGAAACCTCCAATTAAAACCAATATCACTAAAGAAATTAGAAACTTTTTGACACTTAAATCTCACACTACTAGGGGTGACACTCCTTTTCATTATGTCTTGCCTCCATCTCATACAAAGTTGAGATGCATGAAATGTCAATATTTATAGTTCTATCTTCCTTTAAAGGAAAAAGTATAGATACATGATCAATGCAATTTTTTTTTTTATTTCATTTTTCTTTTGTACCAAGCAAAAAAAAAAAAAAATATATATATATATTAATCCACCATGCTTGGAAAACACCTTGGCAGTTAACATTCTGAGCTTATACTTGTATTTTTACCAATAGCATTACGGTTGTACGAAGTACTTGATTCACGAATGTTGTCGGGATGCCAGAAAAAATCACATGACCCGTCAAAAGCCCTTTTTTAAATATGTGACACTTGTTGTGGAATTCAGGTTGATTTCCACCAATAAACAAATAGTGTGAAAACGATTGTACTAAAAAATCACCCCAAAGTAATTCTCAGAATTTACTAAGATAAGTAATTTAATAGCACAATAATTAACAACAACTATACCCGACAATAGCTATTAAACAACC
>JAOXNR010054215.1:0-12908 GCA_028571225.1 Parsonsia alboflavescens | reverse complement strand
TATTAAGGGTAGAGATATTTCTAATAATGTTATAAGTCTAGATAAAGGAATAGAAAGACCGATAATCTTATTAGGATTATTTTCGATAAAATGTCCTCTATTTTATTTCTATAATATTGGAACAGACATTCTACTAGGAAACAATTTCTTACAGTTATTTCATAAGATTACATTTGATACTACTTTATGTCAGGTGATCTTTAACACACCCTGTAAACATTTGATAACAGTACAATGATTACGAAATGCATATCAAAAGGATTTTCCTATTAAACTTCAACCCCGCACAACCAAGTGTGGTGATATAGGGTACAAAGAAAAACTGATTTTGCCCAAAGGAACATCGTTATTACAATACCGGATTATGTTTAAAAAACTGGAGCATGAGATAGAAAGAATAAAACTTAGATTGCCCCCAGGCGCATAGGCGAGCTGGTAAGACTGACGTGACATTTGGTTAACTCCAACGGCAGGCGGGGGTTCGAAACCCGTTGAGCGTAGAACATGGGCATTAAATTGCCACCTATTACGTCCTCTCTGTCTGTCCTCTGTCAGTTCGTGCACATCCCTGATTTACACCCCACTGGCACGAGGGGCCTTGTCGTGACTAGTGGGAGGGGTTTTGCCCGTAAGGGACTTTCCCCTTAATCCAAAGAATAAAACGTAGATCGGAAGAATGCTTTTCAGATTACCCACTTCAATTTTGTTAAAAAAATAAGATAGAAGCCAAGTTAGAAATGAAATATAAAGAAAAAATTATTAGAGTAACACCCATGCGATATAACCGAGAAGATCAGGAAGAATTTAAATTCAGATACAAGAACTCATTAATCAGCAAATGATTAGAGCTAGTAAATCTCCTGATAGCTTGTTGGCTTTTATGGTTTGAAACCATGCAGAAATAGTGAGAAATAAAGCTAGAATGGTAATTAACTATAAAAAGCTAAATGATAATACTATATTTGATGGATACTTTCTACCGCATAGAGAACGCCTAATAAATTGGATAAAGAATAAAAAGATATTTTCCAAATTCGATTGTAAAAATGGATTTTGGCAGATAAAGATGCACAAGGATAGAATCCGTTACATAGCTTTCTCTACTCCACAAGGACACTACGAATGGCTAGTAATGCCATTTGGATTAAAAACTGCACCACAGGTATTACAAAGAAAAAATGGATAATATATTTAAAGATTATAATTTCTTATTTGTTTATATTGACGATGTTTTAGTTTTATCTAATGATTTAGATTCGCACTTAAAACATCTTGATATATTTGTTAATCTATGTCTAGAAAATGGATTAGTTCTATCATAGAAAAAGGCAAAGATTCTCCAAAATGAGATAGAGTTTTTAGGAATACAGGTAGATGGATCTGGAATTTAATTGCAGAGTCATATCCTTGAAAACATATCAGCTTTTCCAGATAGACTAAAAGATAAAAAACAAGTTCAAAGTTTTCTTGGAATGTTAAATTCCGCCTCTGATTTTATTCAAAATTTAGCGTGTTGAAAAAAACCTTTACAAGAAATATTCAAGAAAGATAAAATATTTGAGTTTAATAGATATCTAGAGCATAGAGTAAAAGAGATAAAATCAAAGTGTAAAGATTTACCCAAATTACAGTTACCAAAAGATAGTAATTATTTAATATTAGAAACAAATGCTTCTCAGCATGGATGGAGCGGAATTCTAAAAATAGACTCCCCACGAGACGAGATATGTAGATATTGTTCTAGAACGTTTTTAGACACACAGAGTAGATATCATATAAATGAAAAAGAACTCTTAACTGTAGTCAAAAGTTGTCAAAAACTGTATTATTTCTTACTATCTAAGAGATTCAAATTAAGAACTGATAATACACAAGTTAAAGCATTTATTCAGAATAATTTACCTTCTAAACCTAGGTATAAAGATATATTAGATGGCAGATGTTATTATCTGAATATTCATTTGATATTGGAATTATTAAATCTGCCAAAAATGTTTAAGCAGATTTTCTGACCAGAAATGGCAAATCTGATGAAAAAGATCATTGATATGATTAATAAGATGGATGCCCAAGTCCAATCGATAAGGCATAATGTTACTGAAATCAATGAGATTGCGCACTATCAAAATGCAGAAGAGATTAAAAGCCTACTTAAGATAGAATGTTCCATGATAAACGCAAAGATAGGTAACTACTCAGTTGCCAAAGAAGTTGCAGATAATTTACTGAAAAAGATAGAACTACAAAAGTTTGAAATTTCGGATACTGGAGAATGTTCAAATCCAGCAAGCAATGATAAGGGTAAGACAGAGGATATTTCTCTACGTCCTCAGAGGATGAAGATTCCTACTCATATTCCTATGAAAAATCTCGATATTTCACCATCAAGCAAACATAGTGAGATTATGAGAGAATTATACTCTCTAAAAAATACAGAGAATCGATATTTAGATTTTCCTGGGATTTATCCTATAATAAATTATCTAGAAGATTCTAACCCAAATGAAATTCGATATTGGTATAATTTTGGAGCCATCAATTCAATATTCATGACTTCGCTTGATTTCTCGGAGATCAATGCCCTACCAATTTGGGTTAAGGAGGGAGTTAAAGATTGTTATATGCTTAATCCCACGATTACACCCCAAGATGTCTTGGTTCTTAAATTCCTATCTACCGGCTCTGATTTCTATCAAGATGAAATATACAACTCATATCATTTTATTCAATTGTTGAAAGTGGAAACTTTTGTAATCAAGACATTGGATATGAAGAAAGATTTTGTGAAACACACAGATGAAGATGTTCATTATCAGAGGGCACTCGGAATTAGAATAGTACTCCAAGGCATGGAAAGCTGTTTCAAGAAAGGTTTCCGTACGTATGGAGGCATGAAAAGTCACTCCTCTATAATGATAGCACCAGCTAGATCAACACCGCCTTCAACGGACAAATAACTGAAGATGAAGATTAAAGTGCTTGAACGTGGACAAATTAAATCCAGCCCTACAGCTCAAAGAAAAATTTGCCAACTAAGGCAACATAGGGGAAACATCTGTCCAGCTTATCAAAACAATAAAGATAAAGAGAAGATGGAGTATGATTCCAGTACAAGTGATGAATAAGATTATGACAGAAGGAGGATAATTGTCAAGGCCGGAATTCGGCCAAGACACACAAAAAACAAAATATAGAAATGTTCCAAGGTGATAGCTCAGCCAAGTCATGTTGCCAAGACAAACAAATTACCAAATGGAGGAAAAAGTCAAAGAAGCCATAAATTTTCTGCACACATAGACTTCGGCCGGGAGAAGTAACTTTTTCTGCACAATTGGAGAGATTTTCAAGTAGTAATTAAATACCCTATGTACTTCTAATGTCAGAAAAATTTGTACAAATAGTGGTTGCATGTAGGAGGTTAGATATGGGGAGAAAAAAAAAACAGCAAGAGAAAAAAAAAAAAGGGAGAGAGTGAAGAAAGAGAGAAATTTTCCAGCTTTTATAATAGTTAGGATAGTTAGAAATCCTTGTCGAAATTACAGCTTTGGTGTGATGTGAACCTTTCCAACTTTTGTAAATTTTCAAAAATGAGTGAATAAACAAGTTTCCTTTTCATTCCTTATAGAAAAGAGTATTGTTCTTTGCTCTTAAACTTTTGTCAGTTTATATATAAAAGTTCTCATATACTCTATACCTAAATTTCCTTACGCCTAAGGGCAGAAAACGAATTTAATCTTTGCTGGGTTATTCTGAAGGGACGGTAGGAAAGTTACCTAATTTAAGGTTGGTGCTAAGACACACGTTAAAAGTTTCACCGGATACCCAGAGTAATACTGGTCAAAGTGGAGACTAAGGTACAAAAGTATAGTGGACCATTTTATATCAATTGAAAAATTTTATGATCTTAGAATAATATGATTTCTATATGTAGGGAATGAACATGGAAGCTGAAAAAGATTACTCAGAGCTACCGCTTGATATATATTAGAACTAATTGCTTCTAAATTGTTTGTTCTTGATAGACAGGATTTTCAAAAAACATGTATAAATTGTGATATTGTTGTTAGAAATTATTATAGACATACTAATTACTATTTTAAAGAATATCTTAATGGTAGATTAGATAGAGATAATATAGATTTTGTATACTTGTTTAATCTTATTTTGCGATGATATAAAATAATATTCCTGTTACTCCTATTACTGTTTATATACTGTTGCCTGTATACTGTTTACAATAATAATAATAATAATAATACTAATAATAATAATAATAATAATTTAAATGAACGAAAAAAGAATACATGAAGCCCGAGAAAGAATTTTCTAAACTACATCCAGATATTTTGGAATTAATAATCGATAAATTATTCGACAATCTTTTTCAACTTGTATGTCATAATTGGGATAATGCTGTAAGATCATATAAATCAGACATATTACTACAAAGATTTATACTAAAACATAAAGGACAGATTAAGAAAGAAAAACGAGATTTTCTATATTGTCAACATAAAATTTTAAATTTAAAGAAATATGATTTCTGAACAAGAAAGAGATTTTTCTAAATTACCAAACGATATATTGGAAACCATAACTTCCATATTAATCCGAGATAATAGAAAACATTTTAGCATAGTTTGTCATGATTGGAATATAGCAGCTAGATCTTATAACGAGCATAAATATTATCACAAAATGGAATTTTATTATGGGAGATATGAACATTTTTACGAATATTTTAAGAACCCACCATATAACTTTTTTATTTCTACAATTAACAAATGATAATAGACATAGATATAATGGTAATAACTGACCGTGTTACATATTTGATTATAAAACAAGATTTTTGCAAAAATAAATGGGCTAGACAGAAGCATAAAAGATTGGAAACAAGAACAAAGATATTGGAAGTTTAGATCAGTTTATCTTATTCTAAGCTTACCTACTGAAACATCCTGAATAATTCAAGAAAAAATAGATGAACTTATCCTTTTTGGAGTAAAACTTAAACTTAAATTAATAAGGAAACATAAAAAACTAACTAAGCATTATAGAGAGGATCATTTAAATGAATAAATACCAAAAATTAGGAGATAATTTAAGATAGAAAAGGATTTAATAGAAATACAAAAAACGATAATTTATTTCGAAGAAAAGATATTAAAAGAATTAATAGATATCAATGAAAAACTTGATAAAAACCCAGAAAAAAACTATGATAAGTGATAAAAGTCAAATTAAAAGACACTTAGAGAAAATGAAAATACCAGAAGGATATGGTGGAAATAATCTAAAATGGTAAACTCAGATTCAGAAAATGAAAATTTTGAAGTAGATAATTTAATTACACAGATTGGAGATTTAACACTTCAAGAAGATAATTTTATAAATATCAAGTCTAATTATGCAATGAGCAGGAAAATTTATGGCTTCTTTGACTTTTTCCTCCATTCGATAATTTGTTTGTCTTGGCAACATGACTTGGCCAAGCTATCACCTTGGGACATTTCTATCTTTTGTTTTTTATTTGTCTTGGTCGAATTCTGGCCTTGGCAATTATCCTCCATCTGTCATAATCTTATTCGTCACTTGTTCTGGTATCACTCTCCTTCTTCTCTTTATCTTTATTGTTCTGACAAGCTAGACAGATGTTTTCCCTGTAAATGATCTTCTCTATAATGCTTAGTTAGTTTTTTATGTTTCCTTATTAATTTAAGTTTAAGTTTTACTCCTAAAATGATAAGTTCATCTGTTTTTTCTTGAATTATTGAGGATGTTTCGATAGGTAGGCTTAGAATAAGATAAACTGATCTAAACTCACCATATCTTTGTTCTTGTTTACAATCTTTTATGCTTCTATCTAGGCTATTTATTTTAGCAAAAATCTTGTCACACACTTCACAATCCATTATTCAGATCTATATCCCCAACTATAGTCATCTACTGTTGTCTCATCGTTTATGAACTGGTTAACATCTATATTTGGAACTTCTTGGTCATTTTCCAAGTTTTCTGAATTTTCTTACTCACCCCCTGGATTTGGGTATCAATTGTGATCAGTAAATTAAATATATAAATTTTCATCATGTACTTATATGTTTATCTCAACATTATCTATATTCACTTTCCCTCTCGAATTTCAGGCTCCCTCTAGACATCTCTTTTAAACGCAATTACCCATTTCAGACACACAAATTTCTATGCACACTTACCCATTTTGGACAAACCCATTTACTCTCACTAACTCTCTCTTTCCCTAAGTTCTCAACTATGCTAACTCTCTCAGACAAACCCATGTACTTCGGTTTCATAGTCTTCGCAAACCTTCCTTGTCGAGCACACTCGGGGTGTAGAATCTTCAACGGCATTAGACTTCTCTGAACACACCCGCTCCCAACTTCTTTGCCGAAAGGATTAATCAGATCGGGAGCTTGTTAACGATCAATCGCCCATCTGCAGCGAAATCTTAGTGTGTTGCTGCAAAAGCTACCTTCTTTGTGTGAAATTAGGACTACAAAAGGGGTCTCAAAAATTTAAAGGTATCCTCGTTTAAAATTTCTTTTTCTAGATTTGAGTGGAATTATCTTAATTTAGTGTTTTCTTTCTTTTTTATGCCTGAGCTTCGTGGGGCAATATTTTGTAATTTGAGATATGGGAATTTTGCAAATATATGGATTTTGTGTATTTCCAACAAAGATGTGCTAATAAGGATTAGCTATCAATCTTTCTTACTTCACACATGAACGAAAACATAAAATTCTATAAAATAAAGAAAACAACATTACCGGACAAAACAAAAGAGAAGAAGTGGAGAGGGGTGGTGGAAGTCAGTTGTGTAATGTGAGTTTTTTTTGTTGAGTTTTTTTTTTTTTTGACTCAATAGTGCTCCCTCGATGAAACAGGAAATATAATTCAAAAGGATTAGATATTGCAAGATTAGCTTGCCAGCCTATATTATATATTTAGAGTCTGACAAAATCTCTTGATTATTGCTATGCGTGTTCTAACTTTACTTGAAAGCAAAAACCAAAAATCCAGATCCAAGTTAATGGAATTTAAAAGAATTGGTTTGAAGAATGAAACTATTCTGCCATACAACTCAACTAAAAAATCTTTATTGAGGTTTGTTGGCTAAGAATGTATCATACTTTCAAGAATTGAGTGCTTTGGTTTATACCATATGGTCAACTTGAAATTCGTTGAGTTATGTTATGTGCAGAGTTCCTACAATTGTTTAAGACAGACAAAGGTACTTCAAGTGTGTTCCCTTCCCAAATTTAATGCATTGAAAGAATTAATCAATTGAAGAAGCATGATAATTTCTGTTTTCCATATTTAGGTCACATGGAACCAGGTTATTTAAGTTTATTTTCCCATTTTAGTTTCTTGTGGAGTTAAGAGTATGTTATGTATCTTAAATAAGGCATTAATGGCTTCCTGAGTATGTTGTTGGATTTCACCACTTAGACACTTATTATTCCAAAACATATGAACACTTGTTGCAAGTATTGATTATGTTATTAATTGATCAATCAATCAACAATTAAGAAAATAAAGTGTGCTGTAATTTAATGAAACTATCATGTTTTGTTTTGTTGCCCATTTCTTAACCTTCATAGAAGATCATCTTGTTATTTTATATTGTTGTTGATAATAATACTCATGAGAAGGTGATCTAGTTCCATTGAGAAAATTGAGGAAAATTAAGCCAAGGAGTTTGACAATTCACTTGACTGGTATGCATGTTCATTTTAATCATTATGAGCTTTTTTTGGTTTTGGACTTTTTTTCTAGTTTGAATGCCTTATCTAAGATACATAACATACAATACCTAAGCTTGCTATTGGGATCCAATGCACAATTAAGCCTGTTGCAATTTCTTTGAAATGGTGTAATAGAATGAAAAGTTTCATGTGTTTGGGTTTGGTTCTCTGCTAAAGACTTCTATTAGCATTATCCATTTCCAAATGAGTGAAACTATCAAGATAAATGACTACACTAATTAGCTCAAAGAGTACCCCGTCTCATTCAACTGTTTTGGTATGAAACAATGCACCCAATCATATGTATAGATGCACAAGTTATGTTATGCATGTAAAAGAAGTACTAGATAAGATAAAATATTCTCACTTATTCTAGTATAAATATGTAAAATCTGCAAGAGTTATGTGATACCTTTCTGCAACAGGAAGAATGAAATTAGTTTGCTTAGAACATAAACAAGTTAAAAGATTGAGGATGAAATGTACTAAAGAATCTATGTTAGCTCATTTCAGACGACCAGCTTTCAAACTATTTAGTTGTAGAACTGGGACTTAAATATGTTAATGACATTTTAAAAGTTGAAGGTCTTATGCAACATTTTCTTATGTACTAAACTGAGGAATACATTACTATATATTTAACATTCTTACAATACATTGCTCTATGTTCATATGAGGAGACTTCATACCCTCTGTACTTAGAGTAATGAATAATGAGTGTTTCATCATTTTACAATTGGTGTAACTTTATGCTACCATACTTAGACTTATTCTCCATCCCCAATGTGTACACAATCAATATTTTCTTAAAGTTCCTTTAGTTCATTGCATATGGTGTTAATTTAGTTCTATTTTATTTTTTATTATTTTTTTTTTAAGTTTCTGCCCTCCCCGTATGTCATCTGTTCTAATATTGGTTAGTGACCCTACTACATGTCTGTTGACTTTTTCATTGTACAGTGAAGATGCTAGTGACACGAAGTGGAAGGAGAACCCTCAACCCTCATTGCATTGTTGGACCTAATCCTAAAACAGCCCGCGGAAAATCCCTCCTATCCCAAACCTCTACAGTTCTAGAATCTATTTCAGTTTCAACCACTCGAATACACTACAATAGTGAAGACTTATAGTAGTTGCAGCCACTTCATGCATCATCTATTTCAAGTATGCTATTTATTAGAATTAATACAAATGGTGAAAGGTTTGGTGTTAGATTTTGGCTTTGCAAAAGTTGGTCCTCTCTTTTTTTTTTCCATCTTCATTGGATGCTATGATCGCATGTTGTGATGGTGGAATGATGGAGGAAATATAATGAATTGGGCTTCAATTATTGTTGTGATGGTTGAATGATAAAGGTGATATAATGAATTGGGAGTTTGCGGTTGTTGTCAAAGTTTTACTTTCTATGTTTCTATGAAGAGGAAGTTGATGCCGGTGTTTTGTTCTGTCTCTATGGTGCAAAGGTTATGAATTCTATGTTTACACTTGATGCCAAAGTTTGCCTTTCAATGTTTATGCTTTAAATTGAAGCAGAAATTTGGTTTCCCCAATTTCAAAGTTTCTCTTTCATTTGTTTTGTTTTAAATTGAAGCAAAAAACTGGTTTCTGTGATGCCGAAGTTTTGCTTTCATTGGTTTTTGTTTTAAATTGAATAGAAAAATGGTTTCTGTGATGCTAAGTGGTTTTTGTACTCTATCTAAACTTGATGCCTAAGTTTGGCTTTCAGTGTTTATGTTTTAAATTGAAGTGAAAACTTGGTTTCTATGATCGAAAAGTTTCTTATTGTCTATTCAATTTGATGCCTAAGTTTGGCTAATTATGTTTCTATTTTAAATTGCAGTAGTAATTTGGTTTATGTGCTGCAATGTTTTTCTGATGTCTCTTAGATTTGATGAATAAGTTCATGACTAGCTTTGCCTTTTCTATGTTTTTTGTTTTTAATTGATAAAGAAACATGAGTTTTGTTTTTAGGGCCATTTTGTTTATCTTTTGTATGTTCAGACAAGTTAAGTAAATAGACAAAATCCATAGTAAGATATTCGTCTGACTAAAAATGGCAATAGATTTTTCATCTAGTATTGAACCTCTTAAGTGAAATGCTGCTCAAATTTTTATGTGAACCTATCCAATTACTTCGGAAGGATAGATGAATCCCTAGTTTTCACTATCTGGGTGCAGCGAACACCAAATGTTCTATGTTTGTTTCTAGTTTTGGCGACTCGAGACATCACTAATTGGGTTTATACTTGAGCAAATGCAAAAAGAAATTATTAGCTCTATGGCATTTAAAACCATAAAGTTGGTCCTGTTTTTAATGCCTAAGTTTGCTTTTGTTTCTATACCAAAGTTTGCATTAAACTTTGATGAGGAGAAAGTTGGTTTTGCTCTAGTTGTAGTTTGTAGTTCCTTGAAGATAATTGTATTGAAATCTGTCCTGCCTTTGTGTTTAGTGTAGGACATTGGAACAAGTTGAACATTAGGTTTTTAGAGCACAACCCTTATTGCAACAAGTTAAACACCTGTTTTTTTCTTGTGCTTATAGTATGGAAGGATTTCTATCCCCTTTTTTTTTCTTTTGTATTTTTTAAAATTTGTAAAGGGATTATTTTTATATGCTATTGTGAAATATGCAAATTAACCATTCTTATTTGGTTAAATTTGAAGAGGATTTACACTATTTCAATTGAATGCACTAGATTAATCGTTTTAAATAGGATATTAAAACACAATCTCTAAAATGGACTAAAAAGGAAAAAAAAAAAAAACAAAACAAAACCTTTTATATGACGGCTAAAAATTACAATATACGACTATACAAAATTACTCTAAAATAGATTGCACAAAAAAAAAATAGGAAAAAAAAACACTTTATGTAGTCAGAGATTATATATATATGAAGGCTCCAAGGCTGTAGTATATTGTCAGATTATATATATACGATGGCCTTGCAAATTGATGTATCTAAAGTGTATACGATCAGTTTTTCTTTTATACTCCTGCTAGCAACCTGTAGTATACAATTTGTTTATATATTATGATCCATAGATCGCCGTATAAAACAAAGTTTACATAACCAATAAATTATATTTTATACAACAATCTTATAGGCGTAACAAATAATTTACTTTATGTGACAGTATATATGACGGCTCTATAGTAAAAAAAAATTAGCTTATACAATCGTCATGTATCAAACTTTTTCCGACCCCATAATTGGATCATAGTTTATATGATCGTATATAATATATATGACAAACTTTTCTACGTCGAATCTTTATTGCCATGGCTCTATTTGAGATGGTCGAAAAACCGTCTTATATAACTTATACGAGGAGTATTTGAATATATACAACTACCCTTGGGCTGTCGTATATAAGACAGTTTCTACGGGTGTAACTTCTTAAAATGCATCAATACAACCATCTTGACAAAGAAAGAATTACGAATTCAAATGCATTAAGACAAAGAAAGAATTATGGATTGCGAAAAAATAATTCCATACAAACCTTTGTGCGATGTACATAGTATATATTTTGCCAATCACTGACGCATGTAATTTATTTATTTAATTTTAATATTGCTCTTTGCTCGAAATTTGGTAAAGAACTTTCATAGAAATGAACCTTTTGAATAGAAAAAAATTTATTTATAAAGGATTCTTTTTTCTTCTCAAAATTATTCATGCATAAGAAATTTAGAGCAGGAATTGAATTCATAGATGGAATGAATGTTCTATATCTTCTATATGAAGATCTCCAATTCATCTCTAATGTGAGTTGACGAGTGGTGAGTTTTTTCTTTGTTGAAGTATGGGAAGTCACAAGTTCATGGAGTCACAAGACGTTGATTAAGATTAAACTCTGACTGAATTTAAGAGGTTCATTAATTGAATGATGAGAATTGTGTCATATTTTATCTATGTCTCATCTTATCTTCACAGACGGTGTGGTTATTTTTACAAGAGGATTGAATAGGAAATTATCTAGTTTAATGAGTTTTTGGGCTTTTATCAAGCCCGTTCAGGACAATTAATTCACTATTCAAAGAGCTCTCTTTATTTGCCCGCTACATCGACTTTGAGAAGGAGGATATTCGTGAAGGAGTTAACTGGTTGCTCCATCAAGAGCATGACAATAATTTATCTGGAATATCCTGTCATGTTGGAAGAACTAAAATGTCTTGTTTCCAAGATATTGTGGAGAAGATTAATAATCGAATTGGAGGATAGCCGAAGAAATATCTTTCAATTGGAGATAGGGTGATTTTAATTAAGCATGTATTATCTTCCATGATCACACATATATTGGCAGCCAGGAACCCTCCACTTCAAATTCTTAAAAATTTGGAAAGAAGTTTTGCTTAGTTTCTTTGGGGTTTTTTGGAGATTTGCACAAGAAGAAACAGGTGCAATTGGAAGAGAACTTGTAGACCTTTTGAAGCTGGGGGATTAAACATTCATTCTCTTCTAATTTTTGTGCTAATTTATAAGTTCTGGTGGAGGTTCCGTATGAAAAAGAAATATAACTTTCGGCTGGGAGGTTTCTTGGCTGATGGGGGATCGAGAGAGTGGAAGAGCTAAAGTCTATAGTATCTGAAGCAAAGGAGCATGTTTCTGTTCTAATTGAGAAAGGGCATGTCCTTTTTTGGCATGAAGACTGGTTACCATCAGGTAAACTAATTGATAGAGTGAGTTTACAATGGTCCAGCTCCTTGCATATTCGAGACTTGATCACTAATGGGTAATGGGATCTTGATGTGTTGAGGAATATAGTAACCCCTGACAGTAGCATCATGAAAGAGACTGAGGATTTTTCTACCCTTGAGGGACGCTCTAATAGATTTATATGGAGATTAACCTGCTCAAGTAAATTTTAACATATCTTCTTGTCTGCATTTGTGGAAAATAGTATGAGTGATGGCTCGATTGTTAAGTTTTGGCATAAATCTAACAACCGGGCTGAAACTTTGAGCACCTTGGAGGGATAGATTGGGTCTCCATCTGTGGAATCCCGGACATTATGTTGTTCGCGAAGAACAGATGTAATGAGAACGGGAAAAGGTAGGCTGCCATAAGTTTTGTCCCACTGCTGATAACCACAGATGAACTCATAGATATGCTGGCTAAGATCAAAGGCAGAG
>JAOXNR010054214.1:0-12909 GCA_028571225.1 Parsonsia alboflavescens | reverse complement strand
CTCACTTAATTAACTGGCCGTTAATGATTAATTAATCTAGCCCACTGAACGGGATTAATTGGAATAAATCCAACATTTAGGACGTGACATAGATAATAAAAAAAGAGATATCATAATAAATATTTTTCATTATATTAGTCCTTTTAAGCTTTTGTTCATTAGTAAGATTCAAGAAAAAACTTCCCACGTTCAATTTGTTTGAGAAATTCTAAAGGAATGGATCGCCGTCGCATTAAGAGTATACAAATAGCTTTAGTTTATTTACAATCTTACCATTATGGGCATTAATAAATGATCTAGTTAGAAACCCTAGTACTTAATATATTTCAAACAAACTCCCACGGATGGAATGGAAGAGAAAAGCTTAGATTCCTTAGCAAGTATTTCTCCAAATTTCAGACGCGATCGAAGATATACTCCTATTCTAAAAATCATGTGCTATGTTAGTTCTCTTCTCACTTAAAAATCAAGTGCTATGTTACTGCTACTCATGAGTGCTCTTGTTGATTCTCTGATGATCAAATGCTAAGTTAACTATATTAATTGTTGATTATTAGATAGTTAGTGGGAGCAAATCATAAAATGAGTTTCCTTACTCACCAGGACATTATCTATTATACTAGCACAACCATATATAGTAATGGTATGAAGAGTACAAGTGCACTCCATATATAATACACAGTTAATTTTCTATCCATCTAAGTTTAAGTCAATTATCTCTTTTCTTTATATATATAAAATTATTTTTTAAAATATATTTTGTAAACTATACTCTAAAATGACAAACTAAATCCTAAGGGCATTTGATCAAATTTAATTTTTTTTAAAAATAAAACAGTTTACCATTAATTTAATCGTTAAAAACTTAATAGTGCGTTTAGTGCACTCCATATATATAGATAACAATCTAGTGGGGATGAAAATAGTACGATGCGATTACAACTTCTGTTATATAATAGTTAGGGTTTTTAGAATATTTGATCCCACAAATTTGGGTCAAAAAACTGTTTAACCCCTTAAGTTTTTTTCAACCATAACAGTCCCTCACGTTTTTAAGGATAATCTGAATGGTCCCAACCATCAATTTCCACCCACTCACACTACACTACACATGAAGGTAAAATCATCATTCCATCATAAACAAGGTTGTTTTTCTTTGAAGTTGGGTTAAAAAAAAAAATCACCCTCTCAGCCTCTCCCTTCCAACGCCACCGCCAACAAGCCCACTGTAAGAGAATCAACCAAATCAGCTTTCCAGGAGATGTTTCTCTGATTTCGGTCACCTAATCCCAGAAAACGAGAACCGGACTGAGTTTGCTCTTGATCTAATCAGCGGACTCGAGGGCTCCTCCTGCCGAACCAAAGGCTTGGTTGAATTTAACAGAAACTCTGAAATTTTGAAAAGAAGTACAAGGAACGAGGTTGTTTTTATTTGTTGGTGGTGGCATTGATTCTCTTGCCGATGGGTTTTTCCTTTTTTTTTTTTGCTTCAAATAAAAACAACCTCGTTTTATTATAGAATGACGATTTTACTTTTCACGTGCAATGCACGTGACTGGCTCTGCCGTATGAGTGGTCAAAAATCAATGGTTGAGATCATTTCAATTATCCATATAAACGTGAGGGCTCATTATGATTGAAAAAAAATTTAAGAAATCGAATTGTGTTTTATCCAAACTTGCAGGACTAAATCGATTAAAAACCCTAATAGTTATATTGATACGTTCACAAAATATTAAGGAAAAAGCCTAAATTGTTTAATCTAACCCATGAATTTGATATATTTAATTCTTAATATATAACAAATATTTTTATGTTTCTAATTCATAAACAGTACTTCATTTGTCCATAATCAAATATTCTAAATGGTACCTGTACTATGATCAATTGTAAACTTCAGAGTAAATGATTAATTTCCATCAAATGACTATCTAAACATTTTACAGACAGCTAACTTGGTACTTTTGGCCATAAATTCTGCAACAACTCTGACTAGTGGGGGCAAAATAGTAAATTCAATTTTCATTTTTTTCTTTCTTCTTCTTCCCACGCCGGCAAATGTCATCACCGATCAGTTCTTCAACATGGCGACAACCACCACTCAACCACTGTCATCACCGATCAGTTCTTCTTCTTCCCGTTCCCCCTAGAGAGTGAAGGGGCAGAGATGGAACAGAGCATGAGCCAAGAAAACATGCATTCTCTGTTCAATGAGGATGAAATTGAAATTTGTGGGAAATTACTTGATCTTAGGAGTTTAATTGAGAAATGCTGGCCATTCACGTGGGCTACGGAGGAAAGATTGGTGTGGAGGTCTAGAAAAGAATGAGGATGAAATTGAAATTTGTGGGAAATTACTTGATCTTAGGAGTTTAATTGAGAAATGCTGGCCATTCACGTGGGCTACGGAGGAAAGATTGGTGTGGAGGTCTAGAAAAGAAAGAGGAGTAGAATCTTCAATGATTTGCAAGAAAAGAGAAGATCCCCAAGTGGAAATAAACCAAAGTTACCATCTTGGATTGATCCAAGGCATTGGAGGAAGAAATCCTTCATTTTTATACAAGATCGTGCCTTACATTTTATCCAAGTCTTCCTTTAATCAAAAGCGCTACTATATACGACTGGGAAATGTCAGTTAGTCTCATCAACTCTCTCAAGCTTCTCTTTCTTTCTGGAAACACAGGGGAAAGGTTGTTGAATTCAGTTACAGAGAAAAGAAGAAGAAATATATAGAAATGGAAAATTCTGCTGAAGAGAAAAGGGAAGCCATCAATGATCCCCTGTTGAAGGATTAGCCAAAGGGCGGCTTCCTAACCTTGGCCTTCCTTATAGGTAAAATTAAATATTCTTGAATAGAGTTCTTTTATATGGGTTTGTTGTATATCGAGCAATGATTCAGGGAAAAATTTAAAGAAAACGCACTGACTTCAAATTTTTCCCTTTTTTTTTTTGGTTCTCAGCAAGTGGGATATTGGAGAAAGTGGCAAGTTTTGGGTTACTGCCCAATATGACGATGTATTTGACGCAAGAGTCTCATATGGAGATGATCAGAGTATCCAATGTAATATTTTATTGGTCGGCGAAGAGTAACGTGACTCCCGTCATCGGAGTAGTGGCAGTAGATGGATATGTCGGTGGCTTTAACATGATGGGAATTGGTTGTGTCTGAAGTCTGTTGGTATAAACCAAACACAGCTTCTTCTTATTTGTGAAGGGAACGATTGTTTTGTGGTTAACGGCCGTGATTCTAGGACTCAGGCCTCCGGCTTGCAATGAATCTGATAACAGTTGCAGTTTTGCTACAATTCCCCAACTTCTAGGACTCAGGCCTCCGGCTTGGAATTGTGTAATTGTCATATTAAGGAAGATCCAATGCCAAAGCTTGAGAATCTTACGAAACTAAAGTTCCTTCGCTTGGTCCAAAGTTTCCTGGGGCTGGAAAAATTGACTTGCAGCTCAATTGGATTTTCAAATCTTGAAATCCTTTGTCTCAGGAATTTGGAATCTCTAAAAAAGTGGAGAATTGATGGAGGCATGCCTAATCTTTCTAAGGTTGATATCTGGAATTGTTGCCAACTAGAAATGATTCCAAATGGAATGAAATCCCCGAGATTTTTCGGTGAGTTGATGGGCAATGAAATGCACGTGGAGTTCAACAACATAATACGTAATGAAAAAGGTGCTGATTTTCACAAAGTCTAACATGTACCTATAATATTAATTAGGCATGAAGTTAAATGAGTAGAGGTACAAATTTCCAAACTTTAATTATATATAATGTTCATTATAATTATATTTATATATCATTACTTTATTTAATTATATGTCAAATTCGTATGCCAAGGGATGAAGAATACTAATATTGATTGATTTGGACTACATTATGTATTATTAAAAGACAGCGTGTTTATTTTTATTATTCATTTTTATACTATTCTTTCTTTTCTCCACCTCTTTCTCCCATTCTGTACAAAGCTTGTGGTTCTGCACTTCTCAACCAACCATCCATGGATTAAGGAGAAGGTTCCTTACGGGTATAACCCTTCCCACTAGTCACAGAGACCGCTTGTGCCAGTGGGGTGTAAATTGAGGGATGTGCACGAATTGGTAGAGGACAGACGGAAAGGACGTAACGAGTAGACTGCCAGCTCAGGATATTACCCTTGCCAAGACAGCCACTTGCTGAACCAGCTCGGGACAATGCCCTTGTCGAGGTTTGAACCCTCACATGCCATTAGAGTTAACCAAACGTCACATCGATTTTACCAACTCATCTGTGCCCTTGGAGGCTCTCAACCAACCATCCTGACCCATAAAAGTTACATCGAAAATTTATCAAAATCCCAGAAAACAATAACTTCTAAAGTTGATAAATCTCAACAGATGTTGAGTTCTGAATCTATTAATATCTATTCATATTCTCACATTAATATAGAATATCAAGAAATAGAAATCGGCAACATAAAACACTTTAGTTCTAGTTTTATATGGTGAAATAGTATCAAATTTATTATAAAAGGAAAGTGAATGTTCATATAAATTTAACATTATTAGTATGGAAATTATATGAATTAGATATATATATTATTTTAATAAACAAAAATTTGTTGGAGAGAAAATAAATAATTGTATACATTTCAAGATAAAAATATGGCATTCCACTTTCCTCCAATTTGGGAATGTGCAGTCAACATTACACAATGAGTTCAATCTAACATTTAAACCAAATAATTGATGAGAATCTTGTTCCCATTCCTTCCTCCACGACAAATTTGTACAAATGTAGGACAATATATGTTATCAAAATTCATGAATCATATTTGATTTCCACCACAAACAAAAGCCACTCCTTCCCAAATATTTCCATTTGCATGCATTTCATGGATTTCTTTTCTCAATGTTTCTCAAAAGGTGATCATAAGATAAATATGTTAAGAATTCCTTTCAATTTAGGAAAATGTAAATTGTAATAATGCAAGACTTTTTGTGGGATACATGATTTTTTATTAATATTTTTTAACTCTACTTTTCAAGTGATTTTCTTTTTTTAATAATTTCATTTCATTAATAAATATCTAATTATAAAATTTAACTCGAAGGCAAATATAAAAATATCACAGAAAAAAAACAAAAAATAAACGTATAAGTAAAAAGAAAAAAAAAGGTGAGTAAAATTATTGAATTTTTATTTGACTAGTTATTTAATTTTAATTAATCAAGAATGAGTAACAAAATAATAAAAATTTCTTATCGCTCAATATAAATAATTTTAACTAATTTTTTTTATTATTAATTATAAATTATTGTTGTTAATTAATTATATATAATGAAATGATGTTCATTTTTTTAATGAATGATTAGTAACATTTAAAAAAGATAAAAAGTTATCTTAAATTTTATAAAATAATAGTATTTATATTTAATGAAAAAGAGTAATTATTAATTAAAATTAACATTTTAATATTAATATGGATGACGCATTTGAGAACACAAGAAAAAGGTACATGATTGGGGTGAATGACTTGAGGGGTGTGGTTAGAAAATGAGCGGTGTGGTTATTTCTTGGAAAGAAAAGAGCGGTGTGGTTAGAAAATGACAGGTGCCAGTTTTTGGAGATTGTGCCCTTTTTACTGTTTACCGACCATAGCCTGTCAGGAGGTCGAATTATTTTCCTTCCACCGGAGTAACGGAGATCCACGAAAATAAGGATTTTACATGTTTTCTTTTCAAGTTATATAGAAATTACAAATCGAGAAATGTATCTTAGTGGGATTTGAGATAATTTTTAATTTAATAACGAGTTAACTCCTATGTTTGATAGAAATCAATATCGCACTTCACTTCACGTATAAAGAAAAAATTGATACTATATCCATTCTTGTTAAATTTATCACAAAACTCTACCCCTAAAACTCCTTCCACTGGACTATCCAAACCTAATTCCTTGTTAAAAGAAATTAGATCTAAATATTTCTCAAAATAGATATATATAGAATAAAAAAAATTATAAGACCGACACCTTCTTTTAAAAATAAATAAATAAATTACAAAATATAATGTAATCTTGAACTTAAATTAAATAGGTAATTTTGCTCATATGTATTAGTAATTTTTTATAATTTTCTAATCTTTCTAGGTCAAAGAAATTTTACCAGAGTAGACTAGTTAAAGAGAAATTATTATGCAAAATGAAAGTGTGCTCTAATTGAACCTTCAATTATTAGAATATTAATCTCTACTCTAAAGTCAGTGGTCTCATTTTTGAACTATGATTACTTAAAGAAATAAAGTGTTACTACCTACATATAATAATTAAGATGTTGACATAAGCTTTACTAATCAGTATTTTGTGACCTTATGCATATTGTAATTATAAAATTATACTGACTAGAGTTGATATATTTTTAAACAAAAATTACAAGTCCTTTTAATTTTACAGTGTTTTGAAATTTATTATATTCAAAATCTGACTTATATTAGATATAAACAATTAAATTACAAAGCTAAAAATTATGTTCTGTCATCCTTATTTATAAGTTATTTGTTATGATTTTTCATTTTTTTCCATATTAACGTGAAGCTCATCTCCGTATATTGAGAAGAACATTAAAAATAATAAAATTAATGTTTTATGAAAAGCACGAATAATATTTTTCTTTTTAAAAAAAAAGTAAAATATCCATTATAAATAAGGTTGGAGAAAGGGAGTATATATATTTTTTTAAAAAAAAATTAAAAGAGCATGATTAGAAAATTTTTTTATATTTGAGGAATTATATTTTAAAGTTGCAATAGTGATGTCTTCTATTCATCTTCATATATCACAAAATATGAAATTGAAATTGAAGCTTCATATATCTCCCTTTATGCTTTGATGAGCACATGCTTAATGAGCAAAAATGGACCATTATAAAAGAAGTGAATCTAAATCAAATAACATATCATTATGATTGAGATAAGACATCCTTTTCTCTTTCACAGTCAATTATATATCTTTTTGCATTAGGAATTTAACAACTACAAAAGGATATTGAACTACAAAAGTTACATAAAAAACTACAAAAGGATATTGAACAAAAGTGTTCTCAAATCTTGCAAAAGCTTTATCAAATAATATACCTTTTGAAACATTTAAAAAAGCTTTAATTGGTCCCACATTTTTTTTAAAAAAAGAAAAACATTGAAAAAATATATTAATTTGAATGAAGATAGCACCAAAACTAAAAAAAATGCTTCAACAAATAAAAGGTTAAGCATTAAGAGTATTCCATTAATTAGATATATATATATATAAATAAATATATACATATATATATATGAATTGTTTTAATTAACAAAAATTTAGATGAGAAAAAGTAAATAGTTGTATACATTTCAAGATAAAAATGGTACGGGAATTTGGGAATATGTAGTCAACTTTCCACCATGAGTTCAATATATATTGTGATGTGTTATAAATCATGTGCTATTGAAGAAAAAGTAGCGGCAACTTCTGCAACATTATTTTTTTTCAATGTGTCTACCTCACATTGCCATGACATCCTCTTTACAGAGTAAAAAAAAAAACCAAAGTCGTAAAAGTTTGTCGTTACTTTCTTTTAATGACACACAAATAACATATGATTTGTAGCACATCAACGTAATGTCCTAACATTTAAACCAAATAATTGATAAGCATCATGGTCCCATTCCTTCCTCCATGACAAATATGTACAAATGTAGGAAAACATATGTTACCAAAATTCATGAGTCATATTTGATTTCCACCACAAACAAAAGCCACTCCTTCCCAAATAATGCCATTTGTATGCATATCATAGACTTCTTCTCTCAATGTTTCTCAAAAGGTGATCATAAGATAAATATGTTGAGAATTCCTTTCAATTTAGAACAATGTAAATTGCAATAATGAAAGACTTTTGGTGGGATACATAATTTTTTATTAACATTTTTAACTCTACTTTTCAAGTGATTTTCTTTTTTTAATAATTGCATTTCATTAATAAATATCAAATTATAAAATTTAACTCGAAAGCAAATAAAAAATATATTTATTAATGCCTATTTTTATCTTCAAATTAAGATCCTTGTAAGTTTTGATACATAAATTTTTTTGTTTTTACCTTTATAATTCTTAAACAATTTATGATAGTCATTTTAATCATTCTTAAAAAATGTTACTGAATTTTGAACTTAGCAGTGAATTGATGAAAATAAAGAGCACATTGTCATCATTTCATTTAGATAAAAATTTAAGAATAAAAAAGAAAAAGCCAGATCCAAGAAGCACAATGGTCCTTAGGTTTTGCAGGTCTTTCTTGATGAACATGCGCAAGTACAAGAAGAAATCGAAGCCTGTCGCGGAGGTTTATGAAGCGGCGTTCTATCTCTTCCAGGGCCATGCTCATCTAATCCAGGAATTTGAGGGATTCTTGCAAGAAAACAACGACGAAAGTGTATTGAAAGAAATCAAGAAAAATAAAGGTTTTGAGATGGAAGGTCGAAATTGATGTCTTGTTGTGTGCTTTGAATATGACAATGGAGCAAATGGAAGGCAAGATTCAGGGGAGAGAAGACTGTGTTAACAGGGATTTTAGTTTGTTCCTTTCTCTTCTTCGCCGTCAGTCGCGTAATGCTTCTCCTCTTCTCTTCATCTTCTTCCCTTTTGTTCTTCACCCTTCTCTGTTTTTTTCTTTCCTCCTCTTCTTCCTCTTCATTTTTTTCTCTTCTTACACCTCCTTTCTTTTCTTTTCTTTTCCTTTTTTTTTTCCCCCTTTCTTTCATCATCCCCCTCTCCCGATACTGCTATTTCTTCACTTGCAGAGAACCATTTTGACAGCTACTGTTTTCTCCTTTCCATTGTTCTTTTTCTTTTCTTTTTTTGTCAATCTTCTCTTCCTACCTTTTCTTTTCCTAATACATCCTCTTCATCATAGAGGCAATCACAAGTTTATTCATCATGGACGCAAAAAATGTTGAAATCTGGTAGATCTAAGAACCCAGAAGAAAACAGAGAGAAGATGAAAAATAGAAGTAACAAAAATCAAGCAAACCCATTAATGTTAAATATGCCTTTAGTCCAAGAGCTCATTTTCTCCGTCATCCGATCCGACTGAGAATTTGCAGATCAAAATTCATATCCAGATTACGATGAGAACTTGTTTCTAAAGATTTCAATTAGTTGAGCAGTGTTCAGAATGTTTGGCTCGAATTATAGGCCGATTTACATCGATTGAGGAAGAAACAGAGTGTCAACGAAGGTGGAATGGAATGGTTTTTTCCTTTTTCTTTTTTTAAATTTTACTCAATGAAACGATGGAAATATCTTTCCCATTTTGATCAGTTCTTAGTTGATTTTTTAATCCGATGATATTTTTTAAAAATCTGATTACAAGGACCAAAATGACTACTCGTAAATTATTTCAAGATTATAAAGTCTCAAAAAAAAAAAAAACTTTAGGAACCAACACTTTGAATAAGTTTGAGGATTAAAATAGACATTAATTCTCCAGCATAGTATTCAAACCTAATTCCCTGTCCAAAGAAATTAGGTCTCAAATCTTGAACTTAAATAAAATAGGCAGTTTTACACATATGTTAGTAATTTTTTAAAATTTTCTAATCTTTCTAGGTTGAAGAAATTTCACTTGAGTAGACTAGTTGAAAAGAGACTATTATCCATACTGAAGGTGTGCTCTACATTGAACCTCCAATTAATATAACAATAATCTTTACTCGAGAGTCAGTAGTGGTCTCAGATTTAAATTATATCTGCTTAAGGGAAATAAAGTATTACTTGCTTCCAAATAATAACAAAGATGTTGACATAAGCTTTATTAGCCAACATTTTACGACCTTATACTATCCCAGTTTTCATAAGTGTCTTTGAGAGTAAGCCCCATTCTCAAAATAAGGTACCTACTTCCACACTCATACAGGTGATAACGATCAAGAATGCTCGAGTAACTCTGCCACCCCATTCATAAAAGAAACAAATTATCATTAAAAGTTAAAATTCAACCTCTACAAATTGTTACAAGATAAATGCACTCACATCATAGGGATGAAATATTAAAAATTAGAATAGGGCATTTTTCATAACAAGCCATCATATGATTTGAACTATGACTGCTTAAGGAAAATAAAATATTACTTACTTACAAATAATAATAAAGATGTTGACATAACCTTTATTAGCCAGCATTTTACGGCCTTATACTATTCCAGTTTTCATGAGTGTCTTTGAGAGTAAGCCCCATTCTCAAAGGAAGGTACCTACTTGCACACTCATACAGGTGATAACAATCAAGAATGCTCGAGTAACTCTGCCACCACATTTATAAAAGAAACAAATTATCATTAAAAGTTAAAATTCAACGTCTACAAATTGTTACAGGATAAATGCACTCACATCATAGGGATGAAATATTAAAAATTAAAATAGGGCATTTTTCATAACAAGCCATCATATGATATGTTTTTTCCATTGAACTTGGTTACCAAATCTCTAGTCCCCAGGTTGGGTGTCGACACAAATGACTTTTGTATTTATGGGTTTCAATCCCATCTCCCTTGATGTGCTCCAGACCTTTTCTTTCACTAAACCCTTAAGTCAATGAATTTGCAAGATTATCACAAGATTTGCATAATTAATATTTGTAACATTACTTGTCAAATAAGATCTCACAGTATTGTGCTTTCTTCTTATAAGTCTGGTTTTAACTTTACAATAACGGTTTTCAACTCCACCAATTGCAGTGGTGCAGTCACAATGAATTAATATATGAGGAATAGGTTTTCCAAAATAAAGTATCTGAAATAATAATTCTTCTTTTCTTTATTGACTAAAGTTAATGCAATTAGTTCATCTTCCATGGTAGAGTTAGCAATAATAGTTAGTTTTTTTAAATTTCGAACAAATAGCACCACCATCAAAAGTAAAAATATCACCAATAGCAGAACAAGATTCACCTAATAAAGTGTTCCAGTCTGCATCACAAAATCCTTCAAGTACAACCAGATATTTTTTATAATACAAGCAATAATCTTTTGTACCAAGTAAATATCTCATAACTCATATTATGGCCTGATAAGAACTTGTCTCTAAAGATTTCAATTAGTTGAGTAGTATTCGGAATGCTTGGCTCGAATGCTGGGTCAATTTTCATCGATTCAAGAAGAAGCAAAATGTCAACGAAGGTGGAATGGAATGGTTTTTCTTTTTTCATTTTTTAAATTTTTACCTAGTGAAATAATGGAAATGTCCTCACTATTTTGATCAGTTTACCGTTGACTTTAAAATTCGATGATATTTTTTTGAAGAATCCGATCAAAAGGATCAAAATGGCCACTCGTAAATTGTTTAAGGATTATAAAGGCAAAAAAAAAAAAAATTTTAGGGGCCAAAGCTTCTAATGGGTCATAATTTGAAGATTAAAATAAACGGTAATTCTCCAGCATAGAATTCGAACATAATTCCCTATCAATTAGGTCTCATATCTTGAACTTAAATTAAATAGGCAATTTTGCACATATATATCAGTAATTTTTTAAAACTTTCCAATCTTTCTAGGTTAAAGAAATTCCACATAGTAGGCTAGTTGAAAATAGACTATTATACATAATGAAAGTGTGCTTTACATTGAACCTCCAATTAGTATAACAGTAACCCCTACTTCAGAGTTAGTAGTGGTCCTAGATTTGAATTTTGATTGGTTAAGGAAAATAGAGTATTACATGCCTACAAATAATAAAAAAGATGTTGACATAAGCTTATTATCCAGCATTTTACGGCCTTATGCTATCCCAGTTTTCATGAGTGTCTTTGAGAGTAAGCCCTATTGTCAAAGGAAACCACCTGCTTCCACACTTATACAGGTGATAGCAGTCAAGAATACTCGTGTAACTTTGCCACCCCATTCATAAAAGATACAGATTATCATTAAAAGTTAAAACTCAACCTCCAAAAATTGTTTCAAGATAAATGCACTCACATCATAGGGATGAAATATTAAAAATTAAACTAGTGCATTTTTCATAACAAGCCATCATGTGATTCGTTTTTTCCATTGAACTTGGTTCCCGGATCTCTAGTCCCCAAGTTGGGTGTCCACACATATGACTTTTGTACTTATGGGCTTCAATCTCATCTCCCTTGATGTGCTCCAGACCTTTTCTCTCCCTTAGGCCTTAGTCAATAGATTTTCAAGATTATCACAAGAACTTACACAATCAACATTTATAACATCACTTGTCAAATAAGATCTCAGTGTATTTTGCTTTCTCCTTACAAGTCTGGATTTATCGTTACAATAACGGTTTTCAACTTTACTAATTGCAGCGGGTCATTCACAATGAATTCATATAGGAGGAATTGGTTTTTCAAAATAAAGTATCTAAAATAATAATTCCCTTAACCAATTCACTTCCTTATTGACTGAAATTAATGTAATTGGTTCATCTTCCATGTTAGAGTTAGCAATAATAGTGTGTTTTTTAAATTTTGAACAAATAGCACCATCACCAAAAGTAAAAATATAACTAGTAGTTGAATAGGAATCACCTAATAAAGTGTTCCGGTCTGCATCACAAAATCCTTCAAGAACAGAAGGATATTTTTATAATACAAGCAATAATCTTTTGTATCAAGTAAATATCACATTATGGCATGCCAATGTTTTATACCTGGTTTGCTTGTACTCCTACTGCATACGCAATGTCAGGACTTGTGCAGTCAGTCGCATATCTCAAGCTACTAATTAGGCTAGCATATTGATTTGCACATAATTATACTAAGTTTTATGATCTTTTTATACCATTATCTTTTGTAACATAGCTTAATTATGTTATTTTAGATATATTTTACTTCTCTATGTTTGATTTTTGTTTGTAGGAATATTTGGTTGAAAA
>JAOXNR010054213.1:0-12912 GCA_028571225.1 Parsonsia alboflavescens | reverse complement strand
GGGCGGGGGCGGGGGCTATAATTATGGCTATTATATAATTAATTAATTTGCAATATTACTAGCCAGAGGTCATGAGTATATAATAAAAATTAACAAGTACTAATTAATAATGAAACAAGTTGTTCAACTAGTGAATTTGAAATGATAGGTTATGATGAGTAGGAAGGTATACGGTCATGAGTCTGTATATTGTGGGTTTTGGCTTTTCTTATATGATATGAAATGATACTTTTGGAATGGCAATTATGCAACTTGTAATATCAGTTCACAGAATCCATCCCTTGAAACCAAAAAAAAAAAAGAAGGGATGTCCAACTTGGGCACGCTTGTCTAAATATATGGTAGCAATTTGGTAAGATTGATTCACAACCTGGATTTTTTTTAGCGTTGTCCCGATCAAATCGCACACACCTTGATATTTTGCTTATCTATGAGGATTTTAGTAGAATTAAAACTCGAGATTTATGATCTATGCATTCATCATTCCATCCATCGAGATGTTCCCGAAAAGATTCACAACCTAGATTTATAAACTTATAAAGCTAATTAATTAGAATATTGAAATTCATGTATCCTAATAATTAATGTGGCGATTTTACTTTACAACTGTGAAATGCAACAAAAACACATACTATACACATTTTCTTTGATTTATATATATATATATATTTATGGCATTGTCCGAGTCAGTCTGATCACATCTAGACATTCCGCTTTTTCAGAAAGATATTGGTGAGATTCAAACTCGATACCTATAATCTATGTGCTCATTACTTCATCCACTAAAATGTCCAAAGAGACATTTTCTTTGAGATTTGTGTATACATGCATGACGCTTTTACATGGTGCTTTGCTAACAGTATTTGGACCTGGAATTAAGTCACGAAACCCACTTTCTTCTCAAGATAAGATAGTTCTCATTGTGTCAAAAAGGTTAGCCAAATTGGTAGTCGTGTATAAATATATATAGGTGAAGGTTGAATTTCGCAACCAAAAGGTTCCTGCCTCTAGTGTCTGATAAAGGAAATAAATGGCAAAATATATCTTAATACGTAGAGTACGATAGAAGGTTTGCTTTTTAACTGTATTTACGAGGAATTGATCTCTTAACCTCCTATATTGTAAGCTAAGCTGCCATTGAATTTGTGGTTATATCACCTTCGTCCTTTCAACCACTAAACCTTATTCCAAGGGACTACATATATGATAAAATTTACTTAGCATGATGATGTACTTAACTTGATCAATTATATGTTATTTTACAAGACAATTTATACAAATTCTTAGTATAATAAAGATAAAATTATGACACCAATTCCTTAGCAGGGAATTATATGTAGCACATGGGTTAAGATAGAAATAAAAATCAATAATATATTTGTACAAATTTTGGTACTCTTCTATGAAACCTTTCCTAAAACTTAAAACCCTTTCATACATAACATAAACTAACGAAATTTCTAACTAGCTATAAAAACCCAAAAAAAAAAAAGGAAAAAGAAAAACGAATTATTTATAAATTAAAAAATATATATTTATATATATATACATGCATGACCTTTAAAGAGTTCGGATGGTAGGGAAAGAAAGCATGTATCTTTATTTATTTATTTGAAGAAAAGTATGAATATATATATATATATATATATATATAAATAAATGTAATTATAATATCTTTATTTATTTATCACAGAAAAACAAAGGAGTGATGAGATCAGCCATTTAAACTAGTAAAGGAAAAGCCTTTACTAAATATCCGAAAAGGGGGTCTCAATTAAGTGAACCTGGAATCGTAATCATCAACTTAAGCATCGGCGTCGGTCAATATCCGAATTCTCCATGCTATAAAAAGAGGGCTAAATCAGGAAAAACAGAAAATGACATTTGTTCGATTGACTTGAGGCAAAGTTTAAAAGAGTGAACATACATGTTTCATTCTCATACGCACTATATATATTATAATATTTCTTTTATTTTTTTTCCCTCAAAAATTAATCAATTCGAAACTTAAAAATGAAATAAACATTGTATACTCGTTCATGCACTCTTTTAAAAATATTAATTTGCAAAGTAGCCTTTAGAAAAAGCTATATTTAAAATATTAATGTTAGGTTTGATTTTTAATTGGGATAAACATGTTAATTTTGATTTTTTTTTTCCAAAAAAAGTTATAACTCTGAAATTACTATGTATAGTATTCCTTGGATTAAAATCTTCGCTCCCTAATTCTACATTACTAATATAAAATATATATATTTATATACATTCTTTAAATTATTTTTTTTTATGAAATGAGGATATATATACAAGTAAAAATAAACATAGAAATAATTATAGGATTAGTAACTAAATTCACTATTTTTTTTATTACTGAAAAAAAAAGGAAACTAAACTATCTTTTTTAGACAGTAAGAATTATTAATATTTAATATATCAATCTTTTTATGCATATTTAATAAATTTTTTTTTTAAAAAAAATTCATTATTTTTATGATTCTATTTTTTGTACAAATGATTAAAAGATGAAAGTATTAGATATAAAGGATAATACTATGGAGTGTGAATCCTCCGATTAAGTCTCTAACGATAAAAAATTAAGTTAATTGTTTTTTTTTAATTAAGAAAAATTCTTTTAAAAAGATATATTTTAAAAATATATTTTATAAAATAAATTTTAAAGTGGTTTTGCCTCCACTTTTATGTAAATTAAGCAAGAAACATTATTTAGAAAAAATTAGAAAGTTTTGAAAGGGTAGGTGAAGGGTGTAATATTTGTCGCAGCACAGAATTGATGCATTCGGCTGTTGGAGAGAGGGGCGGTGGATTCAATGCAGCGAATTGAAAGGAGGTTTTGGAAATTTGCATGAAAGTGAGAAGAGTGGACTTACTGATCTACCCATCCGGTTAGAATCAATGAATCTCAAATGGTCCCGAGTCTCCTCTTCCCTTAAAAACTTTTACGATAATTTGCCAGTTGGGAGTATTCTTTGTTCCTCCCTCTCTCTCTTATCTTCTAATTATGACCACTTCTAAAGTGACTCAATCGGACTCTTTTATTTCTCTCTTTTTTCCTTTTTCTATTTTTTTGGGCGACACTTCTTCTAATAAAAAATCTTCAATGGGTTTCTCAAAATTCAACCCTAACTTGTTTCTTTTTATTTTTTAACTCAATATTCTTATCAAAGCTATTATTGTCAAACTCATGTTTTATATATCAAAATGAGATAAGAATTTACTTTTTGTTAAGTGATATAACCATTCAAGTCATTTTCCATAAAATAATAAGCTTATCAAAACAGGCTTTTTTAAATAAAAAAAATATATATTAGGGAATAAAATAAAGAATCCTAAGACTGTAATAAACTTTATTCATCAGCTTTTTCTTATTAATAATTTCAGTTGAATGTAAGTAATAGTTTTCTCTCAATAATTCGACTTGATACCCATATCCTCATTCCAAATCACTAATCAAAGGTAATAAGAGCTTGAATTTATAAAATGAAAATCAGAGGATAAAAAAAAAAAATGATGTAACCCTAAAAATAACTTAGAAACTCTTTGCATATCTTAAATATTATAGAAAATTATACTAACATATTCTAAAAATTATCCAAATTTTGTTAGATATAATATAATATAATACTATGTTGATATAGACATATGAATCATAAAGAATTTCAATAAGCATTCTTTGTATATCTCTCATTCTCCTCTTCTTTCTATGTATTATTACCCTTTGAATTTAAGAATAGGTTAGGTTTAAAAAAAAAAAAAAAAGTAAATAAAGTAGTACTTTGTAAAATGCACACTGTGAACGTTTGACCCACTGGAACCTGAAAGTCTCCACTCATTAATGGAAATTTAAATGTCATAAGTATTAAAGAAATAAAAAGACATAGAGAAAGAGAGGGGAAAATAAATTCCCAATTTCCCATAAGAGCAGCACTCTTCTTCCCGTTTCAACTACTTAATTCAAAGTAAGTAATTTCAATTCAATGCACATTTCAATCCCCTTGGATGAAAGTAAATTTTTATTTTTTTCTTTTATAAAAGTTCATTGTATAGGAATAGGACCAGGTCAGATGACCTTCGTCTTATTTTTCCTGTACAACGTACGAGAGAGACTCAATCCAGACAGTAAGAGGTATGAGAGAAAGATGTGGCAAGAAAGGTGGTATTGGTACAAGTGGTACATAGGTACTTTTTTTTTATTATAATATTCCTTTTTTTTTTTCTAATTCTCTTTCAATTAATCTGTGAGCTAGTGATTCATACGGAGAGCAGTCATTTCATGCGCAAGGTTTAGAGGGTAGTGATGATAAATGAAGTAGCTGTAATTTTACGGTTGGAAGGGTCTAGGAAATTGAGCCTTGAGCTTATTTAAGGATGCTAAGATAGTTTGCAGAAGTAGAGAGAAAGGAGAGAGTGAGGATCCCTTGTATTCTTTGGGTTTTTTTTGTGTAAAAGAAGTTTTTCCTAAAGTATTCCCCCATCTTTGAAATTTCTATTTTTCTGTCTTGTGTATGTGTGACCTGCTTAATTTTCAACAACTGATATCAGAGCATCTTTTGTTGTGGATTGATCTGTTGTCCTTTTAGGCAAAGTGTTCGTTCAAGTCCTGAGGAAACTAGAAGGAAAACAGCTTTGCAGAAATGGAGTGCTTGCAGACTACAGACAGATTAACAAGAATTGAAAATTGGGGAAATTGGAAGACTCTAATGAAGGATATCTTATTCTCTAAGGATTGCGACATCGCTCTTAAATCCGAAGAGGAAGCACAGGCTGAGTTAAAGATGTCGGCTGGAGAATGGAACAAGCTCAACCAGAAGGCTCTCACCACCATATACTCCTCAAAATAATGGAATGGGGTAGCTGAACGCTACAATCGGACTATCCTTGAGTGATTGCGATCTCTTTTATAACATTCAGGAGTTCCAAAGCATTTCTGGGCCGAAGCTACAGCCACTGTAGTTTTTCTTATTAATCGATTGCCTCATACCACTCTCAAAGGGAAAATTCCAGAATATATGTGGAGTGGGAGAGCTCCATCACTCACCCACTTGAAGGTGTTCGGTTGTGAAGCCTGTGCATCAATAAAATGCAAGAAAGTTGGATGATCGAGCATGAAGATGCATGTTTTTAGGCTATGGGGGAGACAACCTTGGATACAGATTGTGGGATGCTCAAGTTAGAAAGGTGATTAGATCACAAGATGTAAATTTCAATGAAGACTGGATGTTCTACAAGAATGAAGAAAGGTTTCAAAAGGATGATAACTCTTTTGTTGATATTCCTCAATATCATCCCAAAGCATTGGATGAAGACAAAGATGATGATGAACTGAACATTGATGATCACAATGAAGAAAGCACCCATGATGAAGATGGAGGCGAAGTTGAGGATTTCAATGATCAGCCACATGATCTTTCTAGTCAAAAAGATGATGCTGTTGTTCCCGCTCATTTTGTTAGGTGGTCTACTCGCATATCGAGGCCACCGCTTAGATATTCTCCATCACTGCATTACATTCTATACACTGATAAAGGAGAACCAGAGTCATTCCAGGAAGCTATCTCTTCTCCCGATGCTAATAAATGGAAAGCATCAATGAAAGAAGAATTGGATACTCTGAAACACAACGATACTTCAGAGTTACCTCTTTTGCCTAATGGGAAGCGAGCATTAACTAGTAAATGGGTGTATAGAATTAAGGAAGAAGCAAATGGAGGCAAGCGCTACAAAGCAAGACTCGTTGTGAAAGGCTTTGGACAAAGGCTTGGAATTGATTTTGTAGATATATTCTCTCCAGTTGTAAAGCATTCCTCTATTTGGATTATCCTTGCTTTGCTTGCAAAGCTGAATCTTGAATTGGAGTAGCTAGATATCAAAATAGCATTTTTACATGGAGATTTGGAGGAGGAAATATATATGAGACTACCTGACGGGTGCCTTACTAAAGATAAAAATCTGGTTTGCAAATTAAAGAGAAGTCTATATGGGCTAAAACAGGCTCCTAGATAGTGGTACAAGAAATTTGACAGTTTCATGCAAAGACAGAACTACAAGAAGTGTGATGATGATTATTATGTATATTTGCAAAGAGATTCTTTAGGTAAGATCACTATTTTGCTGCTATACGTTGATGATATGCTTGTTGCAGGCAATGATGTTAGAGAAATTCAGCGTTTAAAAAGGAAGATGGTCAAGTGTTTTGATAGAAAAGACTTAGGCCCTGCTAAACAGATCAATGGAATGAAAATTTCAAGGGATCTATCTCGCGGAAGATTATAGTTAAGCCAATCTGATTATATTGACAAAGTATTAAAATGCTTTAATATGAATGAGTGCACTCCTGTAAACGCTCCCCTTGCTAGTTACTTTCAGCTATCTTCAAAGGATTGTCTCAAATCCAAGAAGGATTGTTAGAAAAATGGAGAAATTTCCATATAAATCTGCTGTTGGGAGCTTAATGTATGCTATGGTCTGCACAAGACCAGACATCTCTTATGCAGTTTGAGTTGTTTCACCATTTATGAGTAATCTTGGACCTAAACAATGGGAGGCAGTAAAATGGATCTTGCGCTATCTCAAGGGGACACAAAATTATTGTCTAAGTTTTGGTCATGATAACGTTGAAGTAGTTGGTTATGCAGATGCAAACTATGTAGCCTATAAAGATAGCAAAAAATCTACTACGAAATACAAGTTTTTGGTTGGAGGAATGCCTATAAGCTGGATATCTCATTTGCAAAGGAACGTTGCTTTGTCAACCACAAAATCTGAGTATATAGCACTAGCAGAAGTTGCGAAGGATATGATATGGATCAAACGCATGCTCAAATGGCTTGAGTGGAAGCAGTCACAATATTTGATTTATTGTGATAGCCAAAGTGCCATTCACCTGGTGAAGAACTCTGCTTATCATGATTGAACAAAGCATATCGACGTATGCTATCATTTTACAAGGGAAGCTCTAGAAGAAAAGAAGTTTGATATTCGCAAGTTTCATACACAAGTCAATCTTGCAGATTTCTTAACAAAGGTATTGGAGGGAACCAAGCACTACTAGACCTCTTGCAAGATACACTTGAAGACCTGATTGTGAAGACTTATTGTGGACTTCAATAGGTGTGATGG
This sequence comes from Parsonsia alboflavescens, assembly GCA_028571225.1. Lineage (NCBI taxonomy): Eukaryota > Viridiplantae > Streptophyta > Magnoliopsida > Gentianales > Apocynaceae > Parsonsia > Parsonsia alboflavescens. The sequence continues at coordinate 5,775 of JAOXNR010054213.1, read as the reverse complement.
AAGCTGTAAAGTTTGACTTCAAGTGAAAGAATGATGGTAAATGAAGTCAAACATATAGCTGTAATCTTACAGCTAGATGAGTCTAGAAATACAGCTATAACTTTACAGCTGGAAGGGTCTAGGGAACTAAGCTTTGAGCCTATTTAGGAATGCTAAGAGAGTTTGCAAAAGTTGAGAAAAAGGAGAGAGTGAGGGCCCCTTGTATTCTTTAGTTTTTTTTTTTTTTTTTTGTGTAAAAGAAGTTTTTCCAAAAGTATTCTCTTGTCCAGAAACTTCTATTTTTCTTTCTTGTGTGTGTGTGACCTGCTTAATCTTCGACAGGTAGGCATATCTCGTCTTATCCTCTACGCCACTTGGGGATGAAAGCGTGAGAGCTTTTGGGTTGAGATTCAACAAGAAAAAAAAAAAAAAACCAAAAAATTATATATATACATATATATATATATATTTAAAATAGTCTCTCAAATTAATGAAAATTTAGAATTTTTGAATTGTTGAAATTTTCAAGGTAGTTTTATTTTTTTTATTTCTATTTTAGGTTATCCAAAAATTAAATATTTTACTTATAAAAATAAATATATTCTCGATATAAAGTGTCATTAACAATTTTCTTAATTTATGAATTTACAAACAAGTATAAAACTACCTCCTCTAATTATAATTAAATTAATGAAAATAATAAATTCGAAACTTCATGAAAGTTAAATACATTTGTTAAATTTTGATCAAGTCAAATATGAAGCTTTCAATTTCGAATGGAGAAGGAGAAAAGAATATGGTATGGAATATATAATACATTTTTTTTATATATAGAGGTATCCAGTCCCATTTATATGCATCTCGAATCCCAATGGGACAATACCTACAATTTAGTAATTCCATACATAAAAATAAATTAAGGATTGTGTAAGGTGTTTGAAATGTAATTCTCATCACCTAATTAACGTGAAAACGATACAAAGGGTATGGAGTCCTACATTGGCCTCATTGCGTTGCGTACACTGGTTTACGTATTTGAAATTTTCTTTCTAAATGACATGACTTATTTGAGTAAGAAATTAAAAGAGTTTTAACTTCTTTTTATTTTTTTTTAGCGGTTTTCAGATCAATTTTTACGTACCTTAATACTCTGCTTATCTAGGAGAATGATAGTGGAATTTAAACTCGAGATATATAATATGCTAGCTCACCGCTCTACCATTGGGATATGCCTAAAGAGACAACTTATTTATTATTAAGACATAATATATTAACAAATTTTTTTTATTAATTTAGAAAATAAAACATTTACTTTTCATTTATGATTTAAAATGAGAAGTATATACATAATTACAACGGTCTTATATAATTATAACATATATAGTACACGTGAACAGAATGAATATACATTCCTTTTATATTTGCGTAGTTACAATTACACCATACAAAGAAGGTCGTCTTCTTCAATAATTAAAAGAAAGGGTACAGGAGAATTCCAACTTTGAAGCAAAGGATCCATTTCCTTAATTTGGTTACATTTCACCATCCATCATCAATTCCTTCCTTCAACCATCTGTTTCAGAAGATGGTCAGCAGATCCATGAACCTGCAGCTCAGACCAGAACAGATATTAATTATTGTTATGCTTTTCTATTACATAATATCTTTCAATTTCAAATGCATCATATCTATGTAGACACTTCTTCTACCTACTAACACGAGATTTTTGCTTCCTTATAATTTTAATGACCTAACATAACAACAAACTAACAAAGGAGGCAAGCTTTGTCAAAGGTTTATTGTCATTAAACTGAGAAAATCCACATGTTAAAACCCATGTCGTCCCGTCCTTTTCCTCCTATATATGATCAAATCAATTAATATCATGACAAACAAAATTCATGCATCTCTGTGATTATAACTTATTAATGTGGTTGATTCCATTCCATTATAAATTATGCGATAGAAATTCATCTCTTTTTTTGGGTTTTAATTCTTGAGATTCCCAATTAATTCATTTACATCTCTTTCTCTGTCTCAGTACTGATATTAGAAAAAGAAGAAGAAGAAAAAAAAAGAATTAAATATGTTCTCAATTTTCTAAAATAGCAGGTAATTAAATTAGAACAAAACTTTCTCAAAATGGGGCTAATTTTTTTGGATTATAGTTCGTAGTGCCTAATCCTCGTCAATAATATTAATTGACATTAATACAGAGAGGTTCGATGTATATGATAAACAATAGTAGTGGTGGCAGCTAGCACAAAAGGGCGGATGAACTTACACTTGCATATTGGAAGCTTTACCACTTCTATTTTAAAATAATTTTGAATTTTTTTTATATGGTGTGCGGACAGACTTTACCACTTAATAAGTGATACGTTAAATTAATACAATATTTTTTTTATTTATAAGTGGTATTCGGTCATAATAAATAAAGGAGAGTCAAACTTATGACTTACATGCATGTTACAGGTCTCACCACAAAATTATTAAGCCACACCCTTAATTGGGTGCTTAAATTAATATTTTTATTTTCATTAAAAAGTAGATTTTTTTTTTTAATTTCATTTAAAATAAAAATGGAAAAGGTTTTTTTTTTTTTTTTAAATTCGTTCATGTTTTTGTAAATAATATGATAAGTAATGAGTAAAATAACAATAATAGCCTGCCCAATATAATGAGCGTGCAGATCATAAGTTTCGTGTTTGAATCTCATTAATACCCTTCTAGATGAGTGGAATGTCGAGGTGCGTAAAAATTGACCCGAACACCGTTAAAAAAAACAAGAATATATATGTAAAGAATTTTATATGGCAGTACTTTCCATTTTTCATCTTTCCAAGTCATTGACATACTCCCTTTACAAAGTTTGATTGCAAGCTTATTATCATGCCCATAATTAATCATTTTAACAGAGTTTTCCAATACTAAATTTTAGTTTTCTCATTAGGATAGAAAGTGTCAATTACTCTAAAATATTTTTTTCGAAATTTATTTTTTATCTCTAACTTTTTTTTTTCCCCATAAATTTTAGCCCTTTGACCTATACAAAAATGGTCATTCACTAGTTAATTTGTTTTGCCTTCAAAGAGGCAATTTTTTTTCTTGTCATATCTTTGCCTTTTGTCCTCGGACTCACGAAAATAATAAATAATTGTCCTTTCATACACAATTTTGTCCATTAAAAAGCTACTAATAAAACTCAATATTTCCTCCATCACTAAATATAAGTCATTAACCGTTATTTTAAAAAAATGAAGATAATTATTTTTTAAAAAAAATGTTCTCTCATCTCTCTCTCAAAAATTTAAACAATATTTTACTATACATCATTAGAATTTGACAGAAGTTGGTTAGATAAATCGATGGTACGTACTCTAAATAATACTTAGTACATTTTTAATTTTTTATAGAATTAAGGTTGGGAATGAAGCAGCCGAAATTGATGAATATTGGAAGAATTATGGAAGTCATCGGTGGATCGTTTGTTCTACTATCAGCGGCCCGTACGGACGCTAAGTTTTACTGGTACGACTTAGTCATCGTGCACGCACCGATCGCTGTTTTCGGACTGACATTTCACATGAATATTGTAGAAATTCATGAAATTCTACTCAAGGCCTTTTAACGTTGACATATCTTTCATATAAGATCCGTCAGCATGTTCGGCCCGTGAACAACCGCAATTTCAGTCTATTCATTGAATTTTGGCTCCCCATTGACTAATTTTTAACATTAAGATCAGAATATGAATGTGATTCGTATACTCCCTCCATTCCAAAAACAATATCATGCACGGTAAAGAATCTTATTTTAAAATAACTGTCGTTTATATGATTCAAAATAAAAGATATGATTAAATTACCTATTTTATTCTTTCTTTATCAAATTTACTTTAAACATTTTTCAATGCAATTAACTATATTGTACATCACAATTTTTAAATTAACCAATCAAATAAAGGAGAGAGAAGGAAAGGGAAAATAAGGGAGGAAAGAGCAAAGAGGATTTGGAATGCAATGCAAGGTAAATTAAAGAGGGGCAATCTTGTTTCAAATGTATAATGTTATGATTACTTTAATTCTGATAAAAAAAATCCTTAAACAATATTCTTTTTAAAGAGAGGGAGTATGTCATAAACTTTTTATAAATTTGTTAAGTAATTAAATTTCGTAGATGTCGCTAAATGTAAGAGAAAATAAAGGAGGAAAGAGCAAAGAGGATTTGGGATGCAATTCAAGGTAAATTAAAGAGGAACAATCTTGTTTCACGTCGATAATGTTATGATTACTTTAATTCTAATAAAAAATCCATAAACAATATTCTTAATGTTCTTTTTAAAGAGAGGGAGTATGTCATGAACTTTTTTAAAATTTGTTAAGCAATTAAATTTCGTAGGTGTCGCTAAATGTAATTCAATTTACTGTGACATTTTGTCCTGTTTAACCATTGTGCCAAACCTCAACATTCCGCTTATTTAGAAGGGCATTGGTGGGATTCGAACTCAATACCTATGGTCCCCGGGTTCGGCATTTCCACTCGCTAAGATGTCCCTGAAAGGACAATGTTATATATGATATATATCCATGGTATATTATGGATAAAATTTGATGATTTAAAACAATTCATAAAAAATATTAATATATATTTATAACTAAGCATTTTATGTAATAATTAAAAAGTATAATAAAAATTAATTAACTACAAAATTCATAATATAATTAAATAAATAATCATTTACTACAAAATTATTTTTATTGTAGTTAAAACTTTTAAAATCGCTTACAAATGTTGAATTTTATAGCTAATTAATGACTCCATCGTTAGCTACAAAATGAATATTTCATCATTGAAAGCAATTACATTACTTAATTACAAGTATCAATTTTGTAGGGGAGGGTTGAGTGAATAAAAAAAAAGAATTAATTTTGTACTTAAAAATATATTTATTAACTACAATATGTGTTTTTTGTTGCTAAAATATATTAATTCAAGATTTAAACGACGATTTTATAGTTTCGTAATTTAAATTTGACATTTAGTTATGATTATATTTTGTGGTAAAATGTGCATACGTTGATGGTTAATTGTTAACTTTGTTGGAGTGAGGTGAGTGCATTTTACATATTAGTGCACTCTGTATTATTTTGTTTTAATATATATATATATATATATACACAAATATGAAAATGTTATAGTGCACTCTATAGTCAAAGTTAAAGGTTGACTATTTTTTTATTTAAGAAAATAATAAATTTGATTCAGTATCCATAGGGTTTAATTTATCCTTGTAGAGTATATAATATGTAAAATTTATTTGCAAAAAATAAAATTTTTATTGAAATAAAAATAAAATCATGTGTTGACCATTAGAAACTTAATCGTACACTCTATATGGAGTGTAATAGTGTACTCTATAATATTACCATATATAAATATATGGAAATGCCATTATGGACACCGAAACTCAAATTATATTGTACTTCTGTCAAGTCTCTAACAGTCAACTCTTTTTAAAAAAATTAAAATAAAGTTGATCAAGTACCCTTATTATTTAGTTTATTTTTTTAGGCTTTAGTTTATAAATTATATTAAAAAAATAATTTTTTAAAAAGAAATTATTTTTTCTTTAAGAAAAAAAATATTTGACCATCAATTAACAATTAAAGACTTAATCTAATATAATTTAAACTCCATTGTCCATAATAGCATATATAAAGGAATTTCAAACTCTGAATCAGTTTCGTCTTTCTTTCTTTCTTTATTTGATTCAAATTCAATCTCTGTTTCCAG
>JAOXNR010054212.1:0-12912 GCA_028571225.1 Parsonsia alboflavescens | reverse complement strand
CCTAATCATGTTTGGGGCTGAGCCTATAAATAGGCCTTCATTTGTATTGCATTTCAGAATTTTTCCACAAACACTTTTAAGTAATTGAAAGAAATCCTTATGGACTCAATTAGTTCCTTGACCGAGAGGTTACTAGGGCTCTTCTAGGGTTCTTAGTAAAACTTAAAGGTTTATTAATACTTGGCTAGGGTAATTGTTTTGGGTTGAAGAAATCCAAACTAATAGATCAGACAATCATGGTCATTAATCATTGGCTTGAATCTCTTTTTGAGGTCTTGGGCAAAATTTCAGATTATGAATGACCTTGGGTTTGGATAGATGGATGTTGAAATTCCAGCCATAATTCAAGAATCACATCACAAAGTGATTGAATATCGTAAATGAAGTGGCTCAATAACCCTAAGAGGAATTCTCAAGAACGCTGATGTTTGATCTTTAAGAACTCATCACTCAAAGCGTTTACATGTTTGTTTGTTTTTTTCTAATATAAAGATAAGGAACTATATCTAGTCCCAAAGACCTAAATAATCCTAATAATTCAAGGGTAGGGTAATTAGACATGATTACCCTTAAAATATATATATAAAAAAAAAACAAGAAGAAACCAAAAAAAACCAACAAAATTTCAAAAGAGGTGCGGCTGGACAGGGGCTGACCAGCGTCAGTTGGCCCGAGAAGTTCCCCTTCTACAGGTAGCTTCAACCGACGTCGAGGGTGGCTTCAATCCTTGGACTGATTGGGCTTGTTTTGTCCCTTTTCTTGGCTTGTTTCCTTCCTTGTTTGCTTGCTTTGATTTGGCATCAATTGGTGCCTTCTTGGACATTCTTTAAGCATATTTAAACATGTATTCAGGCCTCCTAGATCCTCATATAAGTCTCCATTCTTGAATTCATCACAAAGCTCTCCAAATTGCCAATCATTTTCATTCATAACTTCTTTATACTTGGCATGAACATCAAGTAATTCTTCCTTGTTTTGCATCAATGCCATCTTTGCCTCCTTAATCCTTGAATCCACATTCTTGTATTTGAAGTAGAAATATTTATAAAGGAGCTTCATTACATAGAGCTTGTAGCCATATAGGTCATCACATGAGGGACCATCTTTGGAAGGCAACCATGAGCCCTCATACTTGAAGAATAGGTCTTTAAAAGCACATTTTCTTTCTTGAACTCTTCCATATATGACTTCCTTAATGATTCCAATAGAAATATGGTTGCTTCTTGGTCCCTGTCACCATTCTCTGATAGCTTTCAGTTTCTCATCATCTACATGTATGCCATTAAAAGAGATAATATGTCCAAGAAATATAACTATCTCTACGCAAAATGAACATTTACTCAAATTAGCGTACAAGTGTTCTTTTCTAAGCACAGCAAAGATAACTTTCAAATGACCAAGATGCTCTTTTTCATTCTTTCTATAGACTAAAATTTCATCAAAGTATACCACAATAATCCTACCAATGCAATATCTAAAAACATGATTCATCAATCTCATGAAAGTACTGGGAGCATTAATAAGGCCAAAGGGCGTAACAAGCCATTTGTACAAACCATGCTTAGTCTTGAAAACGGTTTTCCATTCATTACCTTCTTTCATTCAAATTTGGTGGTAGTCTCTTTTTAAAACAATCTTTGAAAAGCAAGTACTTCCATTGAACTCATCCAACATATCATCTAGCCTAGGGATAGGGAAGCAATATTTTACAGTTATTTTGTTGATTACCCAACATTCCATACACATGAACAAAGAGCCATCTTTCTTAGGCACCAAAAAAATGAGAACGACACATGGGCTCAAGCTCTCCCTTACGTATCCTCTAGCAAGAAGCACCTCCACTTGTTTTTGTAATTCCTTTGTTTCTTCCAGATTTGTCCTATAAGCAGTCTTGTTTGGAAGTGAAGTTCCCGAGAATGAGATCAATTTGATGTTTTATTCCTCTTAAGGGTGGCAACGCTTCCGAAAAAAGATCTTCATACTCTTGCAAAAGAGGGGAAACAAGAATAGAAAAGCGTGTTTGTACATAAGTAGAACTATAGACTTATATTCCAAGCAAGCACTCTTCGCCTCTTTTTCTTTTGCATAGAAGCTCGCTTTCTTTTCACTCTTGTTTTCTTCTTCTTTCATTTTCCACTAATTTTCTTTCCCTCTTGATTTTTCTCCACTCTCTTTTGGCTTTCTCTTTTAGAGTTCTCTCTTTTCTTTTCCCTCTTGGTACTCATTCATCTTTTCAACCAATTTCTTTTGATCAAGGTAAGCTTCATGAGGTTTCAAAGAGTTCAATTGAACCCTCCTCCCTTCAAATTCAAGAGTGTACTTGTTTTTGTGTCCATCAAATGTGACCTACTATCATATTGCCAAGGCCTCCAATGTAACAAATGAGTAGCTTGCATTGGAACCACATAACAAAGTATTTCATCACTATACTTAGCCATGAAAAGGCTATCCTCATTTGTTTCCCTACCTTGACTTCCCCACTATCATTACTCCATTGCAATCTATATGGTTTTAGATGATCAATACAAAGAAGCTTTAGCCTATCTACCATATTTTCTAGCCACATTGACACAACTTCGACTATCCCCAATAAGACTACACAAATTTCCCTTAATCATGCATCTAGAATGATTCTCCCATTGCAACTCATCTTCTTCCTTAGCTTGAGTACTAAGGACTCTTCTAATAACCATATTCAATTGAGCAACAAGAATCCTTCACGAGGATCACTACCCTCATTATCATCCCCTTCACAATCATCGTCAACTTCCCCATTATCCTCCTTCTCACTAGAAGATTCAACAAAAAATCTATCCAAATGGGTATTTATTTTGTTAGGACATTGCAGAGACGTGTGCCCATAACCTTGACATTTAAAGGATTTGATCTCTTTAGCTTTATAAAGGGATTGTGGCATTTTACCTTCTTTGCCTTGTGGGACTTTCACTTATCCAAATTTCAGTTCCTTGGTTGGAGCTTTAGTCACTCCTTGCTCCTTCTTAGGCCATGAACTTGTAGCTTTGGAAGATTAGTTTTCATAGCTAGTGTTGCTCTAGTATTTGGCATAAGAAGCTCTTCTATTCTTGATTTTCCTTTCAATTTGATTGCCTTTTGAACCATCTCCTCCAAGTCTTCTTATTGTTGTAACTCAAGGGTATCTCCAATCTCTTTATTCAAGCCATTTAGAAACCTTGCCATTCTTGCTTCTTCATCTTCTCCAACAACATTGCTCCTTATCATGGCTATCTCCAATTCTTTGTAGTAAGAATCGACACTCTTTGATCCTTGAGTGAGGATTTGTATCTTATGGTGAAGATCCCTTTGATAATGCTTTGACGCAAGTCTGTTTCTTATGTTTCTCTTCATCTCCTCCCATGTCTCTATAGGTGGCTCCTCTACCCTCTTGTTAGCACTAACAAGATGATCACACCATATGATGGCATAATCCGTGAATCCCACAATGATAAGCTTGATCTTCTTCTCTTTTGGAATAATTGTGGCACTCAAAGATGGACTCAACTTTTCTTTCCCAATCCAAGAAATTGGGGTCATCTCCATCATAGAATGGTTGCACTGTTAGCTCCCTATGTTCTTATCAACTTCAACATCTCTTCTTTGCCTTCTTGGCCTCTCTTCATCATACTCTTCTTCAAAGGCTCCAGCAGTGATGCTTTAATGTTCATATTGTTGCTCATGATGGATTCTTCTCCTTGGTTGAACCCTTGGTTGATGTCCCCTTCCTCTTCCCCATGAAGGTACTTGGTTTCTCATAGAGTGATGAGGTGGTGTCTCCATTGTGTCTAGCCTTCCTTCCACTTCATCCAACCATGTATTTAAGTCTCTCCTCATGTCTCCCATACTAATGGATAACTCCGTTGTCACCCTCTCCATCCTCTCTATGAAGAAGCCATGCCATCATTGTCAACTCCCAAAGTGAAGCTAGGGATGAAGTAGCTTCTTTGTTCATCTTGAACCTACTATGAAACTTCAAAAAACAAGGGACTGTATATGTCCTCACTATTCTCTCATGTTTGTCACTCAATTTTGGCTTTTACTCACTTAATTGAACTCACCCTTATTGCCTTTTTCAACTAGTTCCTTTTTCAAGTTCTTAAACAACTCACAAGCACAAAGCAAATCACTTAGGTAGAATACCAAATGATCCACACAATTCAATCAATTGATGATTTCCAAACAAGAACCAACATAATAAAATTTCAACGGAATAAGGTCAATCAATTCAAGACAAATGATCAGACACTTGAAATCCAAAGAAAATGACGAAAGATATATTATCAAACACCTTGAAGTCAAAGATTGTGATCGCAAATTTGCATATATAATTCAATATCACAAAGCCTTTGATCTCAAATAAGCTCAAATAATAAGCAATTCAATCTCAATTTATCAATAAACCGATCTCTACTCAACAATAACTCATTAGCACAAGAGATATCAATTTGATTTCAACAATTCTCAATTATTTTTGGCACTTTTTTTTTGTACTTTTGCCCAGAAATTTCGAAATTGTGCCCGATTTTCGGGGTCTTGATCTTTCCCTTTTTTAAAAAATTTTCTTTTTGTAGAGAAGGAAGAAGAAGTAGAATCACCAAAGACTTAGAATTAGTCCTTGTTTTTGCTTTAGGCTTAATCCCCACAATCACAAAGAGATCACTAGAGAAGAACTAAGACAAATGTAAGGGAACAAAAAACAAATCAACACAAGATCATGAGATTTCAAAGAAACAATATGATCTTAACACTTAAAACAAGAAAGCAAGTAGAGATAGGCAAACCTTTGATGAAAACATTAACTCTAATAACAAAATATACCGTGATTCTTGAAACTAGATGAAGGTTTTTTAGGGTTCAAATATTCGAGAATCCATCAATGAATGTGTAGGACTCATTAAAGGTTCAAGGGTAATTATATTGACCTTTGTTGGTGATTCAACAACAACCAATCCTTTGATTTGGTAGACAATTCAAGACCTTACCCCAAGGTGATTGAATGCACTGAGTGTAGTAGCCTAAGAACCCTAAGAGGAACTCCTATGAACACATAAAAAGATCATGCTTGATCTCGAAAATGGGTTTCAATCCAATGGAATAGTGTTTGTAAGATAGATGGCTTCAAATTTCAAATAAGAGACTATTTATAGTCTAAGTGATAAGAAGCCCTAATTTAGTCTTGCAATTGGTCAAAAGACCTTAAAATCCTTAATAAATAAGTCAAATGACCAAAAGAAATGGAGAAAAGTCATTAAAAATCGTCAATGATCGCATTTGGATGTGTAGAGTGGGGTCCGGCATCAGGTGTAACACAAGACATCTGTGCGGATAGCTACTGGAATGAAGGAGGAAGACATTTGGAGCGGGTGTCTAGTGCCAAACAATGCAGTTCCCTCGTGATAGCTTGCCGATCGTCATGCCATCTCTTGCCAACTTTGAGCCAACCCGTTCAAACTCCTTGCTAATCCTTCCTAGGCTTCCCAAAAAGGTTTCCAATGCCTTGTTCTTTATTTGGAAACCTTCCACCATCATCTTCAAGGTTCTGAATGGAGTAAACGTTGTAGTGTCTTCTTGGTTGATCTTGATCTTCCATTGACTTCTTTCCAAAAATGTCATTGAAGTATGCTAGTTCTTCCTTGTCCTGTACAAAGGCCATCATTGCTCTCTTCATCCATGAAGCCCTTGATCTAGTGATTGGACCCCAAGACATTGATGGTCTTGATCTCCATCAGAATGGCTAGGGGTTTACAAAGACCACGGATTAGCTAGTTGTTGACATCCCTAGAACCTACATTGCAATCTTGGGAAGAATAGGGATACAAAACCTAATAGTAGAAATTTCTTTCTTATATTATTGCATGAAGATATAGGTTGGAGATTCGAGGATCACTTTATAATGGGCTAGAGAGGTAGCTTCAAAGTGTTACCTCATAGAAAGAGACACAAAGAACCCTAATGATGATGCAAAGTCCTCCAAAGTTGACTTCATCGACCTAAATTTGGAAGATGATAAGTCCAGAATCCAAGCAGCTGGAAAAGGAGAAAGGGTTTTTCTTAACCCAAAGTTCTTAGGAAAGATAATTAAGATTGGAGTGTCATTTCCAACCAAGGCCAAAGGGAAACTGGTAGATTCCCTGGACATAATGTCTTTGCATGGAAACCCACAAACCTTGAGGAAGTTGACAAGAGTATCGCAGAGCATAAGGTCGGGCTGAGGACAGGAATCAAGCCAATTAAACAAAAGAAGAGGACATTGCTTTGGAAAGAAATAAAGACATAGCTTAAGAAGTCCAAGCTTTTCTCGATGTAGGGTTATTGAGAGAAATCTTGTATCTAGAATGGCTGGCTAATCCTATTGTTGTACCAAAGAAAGAAGGGTCATGGAGAATGTGTGTAGACTTCACTACACTCAACAAATATTGCCAGAAAGACTCCTACCCACTTCCTAGCATTGATTAGATGGTAGACTCAATGGTAAGGTATCAATGGTTATATTTTCTTGATGCTTACAAGGGATATCATCAAATTCCAATGGCTTCCGAAGACATAGAAAAGACTTCTTTCATAACAGAAGTCAGGACTTATTGTGATACTAAAATGTCGTTTGGATTAAAAAACATGGGAGCCAAGTTTCAGAGAACTATGCACAAGGTCTTTAAACAACAATAGGGAAGGAATATTGAGGTTTACATGGATGACAAAGTCATGAAGTCAAAGACCTTAGAAGACTTCATTAAAGATATCAGGGAGACCTTCCAGACAATGAAAGTCGTGGACATGATGTTAAAAGTGCACATTTGGTGTATCATTTGGAAAATTTTTGTGTTTCACTATCTTGGACAGAGGAATTGATGAAAGTCATGACAAGATAAAAGTGCTTCTCAACATGGAACCTCCCAAGAGCATCAAAGAGGTCTAGAGTCTCACTAGTAAAATGGTAGCTCTAAGTTATTTTACAGTAAAATGGCAGACAAGGGGGAAAAGTTCTACAACGTGATAAAGAAAGCAAGTGGTTTTCAATGATCAGAGGATTTCCAAACACCCTTATTGAAACTATAAGAATTCTTGGGATGACTTCCACAACTCGTTTCACCCAAACTTGGAGAGGAGCTCTTGATGTAACTTACAGTAACTAAAACAATTGTAAGTTTGGTGCTTTTAGTGGAAAGGTTAGGTCTTCAACTTCCTGTCTACTATGTATGTTGCTTGTTGAGAGGTCCCGAGATTAGATACTCGAACCTAGAGAAATTCTTCCATATTATTGTTATCACATCAAGCAAGCATAAACCCTATTTTGAAGCTTACCCGATTAGAGTATTAACTAATTTACCGTTGAAGCAAGCTTTAGCTAAACCAGAATTATATGGAAGAACCATGAAATGGGCTCTCGAGCTCTCTGTTATCAAATTGATTTTGAACCAAGGAAGGTTATCAAAGCTCAAGCTCTTTTTGACTTTGTGGAAGAATTCACTAGAACTCCAATTGACCTCATTGAAGCTTGCAAAACCAATGTACAAACCATGCATACTGACAGCTCAACAAAGAAAGACAATTCAGGTATAGGAATAATTTTGACCAATCCTGGGGAGTGAGAATGCCTTATGTTGTGAAGTATAACTTCCCAATCTCAAATAACGAGTTTGAATAAGGTCTTACTTAATGTGACTTTGCAAATCCACGAAATGGAGCCTTTTCTTTAAAAGATTCTTGGAGTTTTATTCTTGCATGATTTGTTTGTTTTAAATTTTATTTTGTTTATGACATATGTGATTCAATTACCTCAAAGAATGATTTAGTTAAAATAAGGTTTGGATTTTTAGAGAATTTTGATTAGAAATTTGTGTTTAAGAATATTAGACATTTCAGTCCATGTCTTCGGAATTTAATTTGAGTGACCAATTCTTATTCGATTAAGCCAAAATTCATATCAATGGAAAGTTATTTCTTAGCATAATAAGAAGGATTAATTAGTTTTTGAAGATCTGTTGAAGAACTAGTAGGATTGAAATCTACAAACCTATTGCCCGAAAATGACCTTAATGCCCATCTCAACCTTCTAAATTACATAATTTAGCCCCACTCCACCTATAGATACAAATGCATATATACGTGCTGGATTTCTTGAGTCTTGATCACCAAGTTTGGCTTGCCATTTCCTCTTTTTCCTTGCAATAAAAAATAAAAATAAAAAAAGAAAGAGAAAAGATGTGTTATGACAAAGAATTGACACCAATCTTTACCATAAAGAAACACCTATCAAAGCACTCTCTTGCAGCCACTTTCCCACTTAATTCGGCTATCCCTCAGACCAAGAAACCATTCTCTTTACAACCCCAAAAGCAGAGCAAAAGAAAACAAAGGCTAAGCTTGAGAAAATTTGGATTGATTGTTGAAAGTGGAGTTTAAACTTGAGTTATCTGATTTATGTTTTCTGAAAATTCATTGACAAAGCTTGGAGCATGCGCTGTTTTGATTAAAAATATTGCGATCCCCTTTCAATGGTATGATGATAGCAAATTCAATGTGACTTGTTTAACACCGATGCTCTTAAGCTTTTAATTTCTGGAATTTGGGAGTTGGTTGAATGAAATTTCTTATAAGAAAAAAAGAGGAGGGCAGATCAGTTTTATAGCTGGAATGGAGATCAAATTTGGTTTGAATCTTGAATATGAATAAATTCATGCCTTGATGTAATTGAAAAACTCATGTTAACTATGTTGTTAACCTACCTATTTTTGTGATCCATGAATTGCTCTTTTGATTTTAATTAGAGTTCATATAAATCCGATGTTTTGATATTGAAAATATTAATTTAAGGATTTTGAACCTAGATATTGAGCTTTTGGAAATATGCTTAGTATAGTTATAACTATGAATTTTTTCATTGGATTAAAAGTACCAAATTTTAAAAAGAGGACCAAAGCTGTCCAAATTTTAAATCCCTCCTAGATTTTAGAATTGTAATATGAATTATGACTCTTATAAGCTTTTGAGACATAAGTATATTTGTAGTTAACGCTAATTTGATCAATTGATCATTGGAAACAAGTTTTGGACCAAAGTTGTCTACTATGACTTTAAGTTATAAAAATAGTTTTCTTAGACCTAATTTATGACATGAAGTTTCAATTTGATAATGTTTCTTATATGAAAGTGTTAAGAAAAATTTCTTAAGTTTTTGTAACTTTTATGTATATATGTATAGAATCTTTCTACCGTGTGCGACATCTCTATTGTGTGCGACATCGCACACAGCAAAAAAATTATATATATATATATATATATATATATATGTATGTATGTATGAGTTTATATATTTAAAGTTAAATTCTCAGACTTTTTGTATATGTATATGTAGGTATACATTTCAAAAGGCTATTTATACGTAAACTTTAAATTTCAGGAAGAAATTTCCTTGAAATCCAATTTCTTACTTTATTAACTAGAAACCTTCAAATTATATAAAAGTATCTTCATATATATAAAGATCTTGTGAAAAACATTCTCAAGGATATTATAAATCCCTCAAAGGCATGAATTTAAATCTCAAGTTTAAGCTCCTCTAACTTTAGAAATAATTAAGCTTCCTTTCGAATAATTGTGAGACCTTTCCTTAAAAAGGAAGGATTTTAAGGTTATAAATTCAACTCCAAGGAAATTTTTATTATTTATTTCTTCATTTTCGAGATTTGAAACTTTCAAATGTAGTATGGGCTTCCTATCCTTATTTCAAACAAGTCAAACTCACTTTCAGTAAAAAAAACTCAAAGAAACAAAAGGATTTATTCCATCCAGTCTAGAGAGCTGGTGCCATACAAAAGTGGAGACAAAGAGGGAGTCTTGTCCAAAGATCCCCTTACCTTACAAAAGTGGAGACAAAAAGGGAGTTCCGTCCAGTAGCCATCCGGCACCTGATGGTGGTCGAGCTGGCGTCGGATGCCCTCAGAGCAATTCGACCCATCTTCCATTTTTTATGGTTTTTGATGCTTTCTTCTTGTTATTTTTGATATGTTTCAATGGTAGTTAAGTATTTACATCCCTAACACAAATTGTTAGGTTATTTTATGGTTTAGAACTATAAATACATTCTTCATTTGTCATTTTAGAATGAATTCCACAAACATGATTTTATAAAATTGAAGAATCCTTTGGATCAAACTTGTTCTTTCATGAGTATTCTTCATAGAATCTCTTGGGACTACTCTAGGGCTCTTTGCATGATGATACATTTACACTAACATTGTCACCTTTTTACAATCACATCGACTTTGCCATCAATTTTTTTTCTTTAGAAAATTGAATTATTTATGTCCTGAGTGTGAATTTAAATAATAAGGGAGTAAGCTTCCAGTTTAAGTTGGTTTGTGGATCTATGTAATGTTTTTAAAATCGAACTAGACATCAAATCGGATAGGTAAAGGGGTTAAGTTCTAACCAAGTTTGATTGGGTTTTAAAAATTTTTTAATAATTATTTATATAAAATAAATAATATACTGCAAAAAATTGTATGCAAAAATAAGATCTTATTTTTTAAAATTGCATTCAAGGAAAACAAATGTTATATGGATTAGTACTAACTAAAATTTTAATATTATATAAAATAATTAAGATATACTTATAGAAATAATTAAAAGTTACAAATAATTAAAGAATTAATTTCATATGCAAATTTTATGAAATTTTATGCCTGGCAAGATGGATAAGTATCTTCATCACATTTTTTAATGCAAATTTAATTTTGTTACCAAGCCCCCCCACTCCCCCCCCCCTCAGGTTCCGTGGGGTGCCCACTTTGCTTCAGCAGTCGAATGTGGAGGGTTCATTTTATAATATAAATATTTTTTTAAGTATGAGTCAATGACTATTATATTATACATATAAAAAATTTTATATATAGGATAATGTTATAGAGTTTCTACGTATAAAGTACATAGTTACGACTTTAATGCTCAACATATAATTTTATTTTTAAAAAATAAAATTTTTGTTAAGTCTGTAACCGTTGAAGTTAACAGTAAATTATTTTTAATTTAAAAAATAACTAAATTTGATTCAACATCCTTAGATTTTAATTTTTCCTTTTAGGATATAATATATAAAATATATTTTAAAAATAATTATTTTATTGAAGATTTTATTTTTAAAAAATAAAATTAAATTTTGACCGTTAGAGATTTAACCATACACTCTATAGAAATGGAGGGAAATTGAAAAGCTAAATCAGAAAAATGGAGGGAAGTTCAAGTAGAGTGTCTGAAAAAATAGCAATGCAAATATGTTATTTAATAATATTGTATAATTCAATTAACACTTCAAAAATACAATTTCATTTTTTCATATATTTTAACAGAGTTAAATTGGAAAAAGCCCAAACTGACCATTTAATATTAATTAGTTTTAAAAATTACAGTAAATCATTTTTTAAAAGTGGAGAATTTTGAAGGAGTTTAGTGAGTGAAAATTGGAAAAGAGAAAACAACACTGAGTTGAAAATGTTATCACAATATTATATAATTGATAACTTATATTGTATGTAAATTATTTTATTTTGGTTCTATTTCACAATATTATTTATTAATATGTTATCATTATTTACTTAAATGAGTTGAATGAATCTTTTATTCTTATAAATTAAATATTTCATTAAAAAGTTATGTTCATTTTATTTTATAAAGAATACAAAGATTTATATTTCATTCACAATATAATTAATTGAATTTATTAAATATTTATTTAACTAAAACTACTATTATCCTTTTATTTTGTAAACAATTCAATAAAAATATAAGAAGTATTTTTAGAAAAATCATCCTTGATTTATCCTTATAAATATAATAAATTAAAAAAAAACATAATTGTAAAAAGAAAAAAGAAAACTCAACATGTCATTAATAATATTTTTAATTTTATTATTAAAAAATTTAATTAAAAAAGGTAAATTAATGTCATTAAAAGCAAAATGTAGGAAGTCATTAATACTCTTAGATAAAGTACAAAATAATAAAAATAAAAAATGCAATTAAAACAAGTAAATTAATGTATCTTCATTACCCGTTCAAATTAATATTTTTTCTAAAATTTATAAAATAAGAAATATTTATGTGTAATTTTCAATTTTTTTTTATAAAAATTCAATAAATTATATTCATAATAGTTAATTCAATTCATTTTAAATTTCATATGGTGTAATGATGATTTATTATAGAAAATTTTCAATTATATTTTATTTTAACTCTTCTTTTTTGTGTTGTTATATTTTAACATGTTATTCAACAATATGTTATCTTAAATAAATTGAATGAATTTTTTTTTAAAAAAAAAGAAATTTAAATAGTAATGAAATTGATTTTTTTTTTTCATCAAGAAATATTATTATCTTTTTGAATTATCCTTAGTGTATAACTAAACTAAAAAGAAAATTGTAACTAAAATAGTAAATCAATGTATGATCATGATCCACCACTCGTCCAAATTATCATAATTTTAAAAATTCAGAATATACATAAAAAAAAACCAATGAATTTTTCTGATTTAGTTTTGTCATTATAAGAAATTATTTTTTCAAATTTTCTATTTATTCATATTACTTTTAAAAAGGCAAACATTTTTTTTTTTTAATTCAAACTCATGAATCATGAATTCATGACCGTTATTAAGTACAATTTTGACTATTAATTTATTATTTATTTTAAAGCTAATTTATTAGTTAGACTGTATGTAAATTCTATGTTTTTTTAATAATATTTAATAATTATCCCAATATGCATTGTTACCTATCACCAATCAAAACTTAATATTTTTTTACCAACTAAAAGTTTATATATATATATGTACATATATATATATATTTATATATAATCAAAAAATTTTTAAAAATAATAATTTTTTTATTATCCAAA
>JAOXNR010054211.1:0-12913 GCA_028571225.1 Parsonsia alboflavescens | reverse complement strand
CGCTCTAGACCATGCATCTTTATTACCATTTGAAGGCAAATCAATCAATCTAGATAAATCAATGGCCTCATTAAACTCCCTCATAGGCTTCAGTGCCAATGGCAAACCCAACCAATTCTCCAAAAACCTCACCACATTAAAATCTCCACTAATAATCCATGGCTGAGAAATATTCTGAGCTTGTTCAATCATTTCACTCCATAATTCCGTTGAATATAGTGACAGGAAGCATATGCAAAAGAAAAAAATACAAAAATTCATATCAACCAAGCAATTAACGAATTGGTAAAAATGTGAATTAATAACCAAATTTGTTATATCCAACCAAAAGATCCAAATTTTACTAGTACAATTAGTATAGCAATTTGGCCTATTTAATTTAAAAGCAATCTCAGCAATATGAGAAGAAAGTACCATAGGCTCAATAACCACAATCACAATTCGATGAAATTTTGATATATGCTCTGTCAAAGGGGATTTCTTAATATTCTATATCAAGCAATTCATACCAATTGGCTTGAATTGGAAATTCTATGAGTTTGGGATCTCGTTATTATATTAGATGGAGGAATTGCACTTTTCTTTCTAGTTATCAATGGGGGAGTTGAACCTGAATCAGTTGCCTCTAATATAGCTTCTAAAGTGATTACCTTCTCCAAACCCAATTCAGTATCTCGGCTAACGGGATTAATCAAATCTCGATCTTCAATTACTACCTCTACCAAATCATCAGGAAGAAACATGTGGGTAGCTTCCTTAGCATTGCTCAAATTTTTGTTATCAAGTTCAATATCAAAAATCTCTTTCAAGGGTCTATCAATTTCAACATCGTGTGCAATATCTGCAATTAGGTCTTTTCCAAATTTTGATGGTCCTCCAAATTTGGTGCTATATCAAGGGGGGATCAATATTCATCTTTTTGCTCCAACTATCAATTTCTAAATCGTCTTTTTCTCCCAATTCTGGATGCGACGTGGGATTTCTTACATCACCATATTTATCTCCCCCAGCTAGGTTCTCAACTTGATTAGTCTTCAAATTAGGGTTTGTCTTATCATCCTATAAGGTGTCCTTGATTTTCCAAAGTAACAAAGAATTGACCGTACGATTTTTCTTAGTTCAGTCTTGTGAATCCTTCTTGTTTTGATATGATTGCTTTCTCAAATTCGATTTCCTTTGAAGAGAATCCACCATTCCATTATCAATTTTCTAACAGTATTCATAAATTTTCAAATTCAACTAATTGCAGGGTCCTTGATTAATCTAAAGCCTCGAGGGAGTCTAATTCAACACATATCCGCACTATTTTTGGTCTTTTGATGTCAATAGTGGGTAAATAGATCTTCAACGATTTCCCAAACAATAATGTGAAATAGTATAGAATCTCTTTCTTGAACATGTGAATAGAGAGATCCGGGAAAGAGATCCAAATCGGAACCATTGAAGGTTCGACTTGAAAACACGAACCACTTGAGAATCTACATTGATATACTATTCAGTGACCATACCCCCTTCATCCACAACCTATAGAAATCCTTTTCTAGTGTGGTCCAAATTAAAATATGGTGGTGCATCCAATATGCCTATAGAACATTTTCCTTTGAGGCTAATAGTTCTGCTATCCCACCTTATCAATTCCGAGGGAGATTTCCCATAACAACTTGACTTCCAAAGTATGTCGAAATGGAAGTGGTAGTTGTTCAACTTCATGAGGCTCTCCTTATGTGATTGTCGTTTCTTAATCAAAATTGCTGGTTTTGAGATTGATTTGGTAAATAATTATGAGAACGACTTTCATCCCCATGGATTTTGGCCATCCGGTGGAGGATCCACCTGCAGTTGACCAATCAACATTGCTTGTGGTAGAAGTTTAGCTAGAGAAGGATTCTTGTAGGAGAGAGCCAAAATTCAACCAATTGATTCTAAAAAATGTTCATTTAACTTATTATGTGATAAAATGAAAAATAATAAGTATTTTTTAAGTAACATTTTAAAATAGAACAACATAAAGGTATGGAATTTACTGACAATGTAATTTATAAGTTATTTTTTAAAATATAAAAAATCAATCACAATTAAAATGCCATTTATAGTATAATTATCATGATTAAATGAATTTTAAAATCATTTGAAATAATATAAATTTAAAATTATTGAATATTCACTAATCTAAAAGTTTTACTTTTAATATTATTAATGTTAGATATAGGAGTTTTTTTTTTAAAAAATGATATATCAGATGCTAAAAAAAATTACTCATGAAAGTTTTATTTTTTTTGTTTTTATTTTTTTTGTCGACTGAGTATCCAAACAAATTTTGAATGTCCAAATTAATGTTTTTTATCCATTCCCATGTATTTCCAACCAAGATAGCATGTGCCATTTGGTTAACTTTGTTTATGGTGAATCCTTGATTTGCTATCCATTGTTTTTCTTTTTAGCCAATTAAAAAACCAAACAACTTTCAAATCATAAGTTATTTAGGTATTTATTTGATAAAAGAAAAAAAAGCGGGTATCAATTCTGAATTTTTGTATCACGTTAGGTACCAGGATGACCAACGCATTTTTTTTTTGTTCGAAATACGTCAAAATGGGGTCAAAATATTAATTTGAACATTCAAAAATTGTTTGGGTATTAAATTGGTAGAAAAAAATAATAGGTACCAACATTGACTTTGGGTATAACTTTAGGTACCAAATTGACTAATCCTTTTCTTTTCTAATTTTTTTTAAAAATTATATTAATTTAAACGGATTATGGTAACTTCTTTCTTTTTTTCTTTTTATTTCCATGAAATTTTGGTACTACCATGTTTCAAATCTTTCTTTGCATATTTCCTCAATCTCTTTTTCTCCGAATGTAGAGAGAGACAATTTTGACCAGCCAGACATTGACAATCTCTAATGCCTAATTTGAATGACAAGTGATTTGAAAAAAGAGAAAGGAAATTTGAGTGGGACTACAAACCGCCTCAAGGTCCAATGGATCTTAATATTAAGCTTGCCAGACGAATCTCACCCTTTGACACGACGTTTCTTGCTTTCTAAGTATTTGGTACATTTTTCAACCAGCTTTCATGAAGTTACCTTTGTTATTTTCTCATATCTACGGTCACTCCTTGGATCTTTCACTTGAAAATCATAGTAAACCCTCCAAAATTCACCATTTCTTTACTGGTTGGTGTGATCTAGAATAGACGAAGGTTTTAGGGTTCATATTCTTCCAAACCCATGAACGTTAATTAGATTGACCTTTGTTGGAAATCAACAACAACCAATCTCTTGATTTGATAGACTAATCAATATTTTAACCCAAAGTATTTGACTTCCCTAAGTTTCGTCACCTATGAACCCTAAGAAGGGCTTATAAGAACACACCAAAAGATCATATTTGATCTTTAAAAGAAACATTCAAAGGAGTTTAGTTTTTTGTCAGATAAAAGATGTTGTAGGAATTACAAAGAAAAGAACTATTTGATAAACTAATCAATACTTTAACATTCAATCTCTTGATTTGATAGACTAATCAATACTTTAACCCAAAATAATTGACTTCCCTAAGTGTCATCACCTATGAACCCTAAGAAGGGCTCATAAGAACACACCGAAAGATCATATTTGATCTTTAAAAGACACATTCAAAGGAGTTTAGTTTTTTGTCAGATAAAAGATGTTGTAGGAATTACAAAGAAAAGAACTATTTATAGTCTAGCAACTAGGAAGCCCTAATGTAGTTCTTACAATGGTCAAAAGACCTTAATAACCTTTTAAAATATTCCAAATGACTGAGAAAAGTCAATAAAAGTCAAGTCAAACAATTCAAATTGGGTTGAGATAGCTTTAGAAACCAAACTGGAAGTTAAGGGACCAAATTGGGACCATCTGACGCCAGATGGAGGGCACCGGATACCTTATGGAATTTTTCCATATTTTGCTCATTTTGCTTGTTTTCTTCGCCCTTTTTTGATACAATCTCCTTGGATTGTAATGATATGATTGTGGTTGTATCAAGATAGGTTTCACAAGCCTTCTTCATCCTTTTTTCAAGCTTGAAATCAAAACACAAATCTTTGTACTTACTCATCCATTCTTCAAGCTTAATTTCTCTAGTCTTCGCATTAATAATAAGTTGTTCTTTTTTTATTTGCTTCAATGCCAATGTCCTCAATACCATCTTAATGCTTGAAACTTCATATATGTATTTGAAATACAAGTTCTATTAAAAGGATATCCTCCACCTAGGTTTGATGATTTATTTGATCAATTAAAAGGAGTTCGAGTTTTTTCTAAAATTGATTTGAGGCCTGGATATCATCAGTTAAGAGTTAAGGCAGGGGATGTGCCTAAAACTGCATTTTTTACAAGATATGGGTATTGTGAATTCTTGGTCATGCCTTTTGAATTGACTAATGCTCTTGCAGCATTTATGGATTTAATGAACAAAGTGTTTAGGGTGCAATTGGATACATTTGTGGTAGTTTTCATTGATGATATGATGGTGTATTCACCATCGAAGGAGGAGCATGTTGAGCACCTCCAAATTGTGTTACAAATCTTGAAAGAGAAGAGATTGTATGCATTTATGGATTTAATGAACAGAGTGTTTAGGGTGCAATTGGATACATTTGTGGTAGTTTTCATTGATGATATCATGGTGTATTCACCATCGGAGGAGGAGCATGTTGAGCACCTCCAAATTGTGTTACAAATCTTGAAAGAGAGGAGATTGTATGCATTTATGGATTTAATGAACAGAGTGTTTAGGGTGCAATTGGATACATTTGTGTAGTAAGTGTAATTTTTGGCCACAGAAAGTTGTGCTTTGGGGACTTGTTATCTCCGAGGATTTAATTTCTATGGACCCTAAGAAAGTTGAAGCCATAGTGGATTGGTCAAGACCTACAAATATATCTGAGATTAGGAGTTTCTTAAGTTCAGTTGGTTATTATAGGAAGTTTGTGGAAGGACTTGCAAAGATTGCTTCTCCACTCACTAAATTGAAACAAAAGAGGGAGAAGTTTGAATGGAACATTAAGTGTAAGGAGAGTTTTCAAGAGCTTAAGACGAGACATGTATCAGCACCTATTTTGACTAAACCATTAGGGTTTGGAGGGTTTATAATCGGTAGTGATGCTTCCAATTATGGATTTGGTTGCATCTTGATGCAGAATGATAAGGTACTTATGCTTCTTGATAATTGAAGCCTTATGAGCAGAATTATCCAACACATGACTTGGAATTAGCTGCAATGGTTTTTGTCCTAAAAATTTGCAGACATTATCTTTATGGGGAGCAATGTGAGGTTTTCAATAACCACAAGAAACTAAATTATTGATTCACTCAGAAAAAACTAAATATGAGACAAAGAAGTTAATTGGAATTAACTAATGATTATGATTTAAAGATTAGGTATTATCCTGAAAAGGCTAATAAGGTGGTAGATGCTTTGAGTAGGAAATCCTTGGTGGGTTGGCATTTATAATTACCCAACAAGAACAGTTAATTGTAGAGTTTAAAAAGTTAGAAATTAACAGTATTCCCTTTTGTGGATATTTATCAGCTTTAGTTGCTCAACCAAGTTTGATTGAGAAAATAAAGGAGTCGCAAAAGATTGATGGGGAGTTAATGACAAAAGTGGCTCAAGTTGGATTTGAAACCCATGAAGATGGAAGTTTGAGATTTTAGGGGCTTTTGTGTATACTGAATTATTCGAGACTGAGGACTAAAGTGCTTAAAGAAGCACAAAATTCTAGAGTCTCCTTACATCCTGGAGGGACAAAGATGTACCGAGACCGGATTACAAGCTGCTCATTTAGTTCCCTTGGCTTTTGTTATTTTCACCTATCTACGAACACTTTATATCAATCTTTTACTGAAAATCGAACTAAACCCTAACAAATTCACCTTTTCTTTACCGTTTAGACAATCCATGACAATTATTATCATTGTTGGAGGTTCGTGTGCTATAGTTTTTGACTCAAAAGTGATAGTTCTCACAACAATGCTTTCAGAAAATTAGAATTCATCAGCAATGAAAGAAGATAACCTTCACTTTTTTCATGAATATTGGTTTCTATTTCTTTATGTGGGGCTCCTATTTTTCTTATCTTTGAATTTGGTTCGGCTATAATTGAAGCCATTCCTTGCATATTTCCTATGTCTCTTTCTCTCTTAATGTTGGGAAAAACAATTTTGTCCAACTAGATATTGATCATCTCCAATGCAAAATTTGGACAAGTTGTGATTCGAAAGAAGAGAATTGAATTTAGTATGGAATTGCAAACCATTTCAAGGTTCATTAGATCCTAATACTAAACTTGTCGAACGAATCCTACTTTTTACATGACATTTATTGCTAACCAAGTCTTTGGTGAATTGTCAGACTCGATTACAGGCTTCTCGTCAAGTGTCCAGGATCTTGTTATTTTGATATATCTTCAACTATTTTTTACTGATTTTTTTTTTTATGAAAATCACAATAAACCCTAAAAAATTCACATTTCTTTTGTCATTTAGACAAACCATAAAAAATCACCATCATTGTTGGATGTTCGTTTATTGCAATTTCTAACACAAAAGTGACAGTAGTCACAACAAACACTACAAGAAGATAGTTCTTCTGTCACTGCAATTATTGTCATTGAAATCGAAATTCTCGTTATGGGAAGTTTTCTATGATGACAAATGACGAAAAAAATATTATTGCCTATACTTCTGTAGTTGAAATTAAAGGAGACTATTTTTGGCAGTTTTCATAGAAACTCCTTTTCTATGACAAGTTACGATGTCACTAAAATGGCATCACGAAAAGTTTTGGTGTCGACAATTTCTTTCATTATAGAAAATATCTACAGTGATGAATTATGACATCATAATATGTCATAAAAAATTTGTATTCAATCACAATATTTCTTGCCATCGCAAGTATGTTTCAGTGACAATGGAACTAGTCAACACAGAAAAATTATTTTAGTAATAACATTTTTATGTTACCATTGTCTAGTTTCAAGTTATCTAGTCATTTGTAATGACAACTAATATCGTCACATTTTCTTTAGTCATATATAATTTTATAAAACTCAACGAGATTCATGATATTGTCATTCTTATGTAATACCTAGAATGTTAGAATCAATTCAAAAACTTAAAGCAAAATATTATAATTATTATAAATAATTAACACATGATTATTTAAACGGAATACAGTAATCACAATATCGAAAAAATATACGGATGCACCATCATATTATAAGGATAAAAAAAAACAACCCATAAGCTGAAAAACATAATTCATAAAATTCACAAAAAAAGAAATTTTGTATCCAATAATGTCATGTTTTCCAAGATTATGTAACATCCTAATTTTGTGACTACCTTGGGTTATAGGAAATTATTTTTTTTTATGTTAATTTGAACGTTGAGTTATTTATGTAATTATTTTCTTATTTTTCAATTTAAATTATTTATTAGCAATTGTTTAAAATTCAATAATTGATTTTCAATTATTTTTTTATTTGTCGGGTTCTAGTTAATTAATCGGAGTATGTGTAAAACATACAAAATGAATTTCATTTTATTGTTTTGGTTATTAGGATTTTAGTCTAGAAATTCATTTAAGCTTTTAGTTTCAACACGTTTAGTTCAAGAATTTTGTTTAGGGACCAAACGACCTCTAATTGAACTTAAATTTTGCAGTATTGAACCTTACATATAAAACTTTAAGACGGTCTAATCATATTATTAAGCTGAATGGAGAATTAAGATGAAATTGGAAGTGAAATTGGTTGAAAATTAAGAAATCCGCCGGAATTGTTGGACAAAATTTTTTTGGGGAAGTGGTGACTATATTTCCTTAAATGAGTGACCAAATGATCTAATTTCATTTGAAATTGTGCAAATTTAAAGCTTGTACATAGATAAAGAGACTGGATACATACTATGGCATCTTTGTTGGAGGAAATTAGATGAAAAATGTGCTCAAAGGACCGTTGCAAAATCAAAATTTATGCTTGGCCTTTTTGTTTTTTTAAACCGAACCGCCTTATTCTATTTTCTTATTGGACCTTCTAGCACTCGTATTCCTTGTTTTCACCACCTACTGAGGTAATATGATGTTCGTTTACTTTTGATTTTGATTTGTATATATAAAATAGGTCAGATAAGAAAGAGAGAGAAGAGTCAGCTTCTTTCCTTTGGTGAAGGAACTAAGAACTAAGAGGAGGCTAGAAGAAGAACTTGTTAGACCTAAGCGGGACTGAATTTTGAGAATCCATCCAGAGTGATTTGGCTTTTAAACAACAAAGGTGAGTGCATTTTTAATCGAATTTGCAGACTTTGTCCTAGTTATTCATGTCTTAGCATGCGCTATTTTTATTCCTTTTAATCTGTTCTAGGACTTGTTTCTTTCTTATGATGTTAGAACTCTAAATTGCAATCTTGATTGATGGTTAATTTTTGTTAATTAGTCTGCTTTTAGTGGTAGCACGCCTACAATTTCTTCTGTATTATGGAAACATGGTTTTACAGATATGGTATTCCCTTAAATTCTATTTCGAAAATTTAGTATGGTTATTTATTTCATTTTAGCCCCTTTTATTGGAAATTCTATTATGGTTATTAATTCCTATCCCTGTCTAAATCTTAATATTCTCCAACTCACTAAGCAATTTCTTTGTTCTCACCCAACGTGTTATGGTTTTCTTCCTTTTTTAATATTATGGCTTTCTTCATTTTCTTCTTCTTCTTTCCGTTTTTTTTTCTTTAGATGCAAGTTGAAGTCCTTATCCATGGTGGATATTCACTTTCATTTGAGAAACATTGAATAATTTGTCTTATATACATATTTCTATTAGGATTTATGTCAAAAACGACTACCAATTTTCTAATTTTTATTTAATAAAATTGAGGTATTGTTTGAATCAGTGCTGCTTTTATTTTGCATACAATAAGGTTCAATTTGATTTAAATAGGTGATCTATGTGTTGAGACATTCAACACAGTAAGGTATGGATCACTGGAAATTTAAATCATAAATAATTTGTTCTTGATTGGCCAATGGAATTGGGCTTTCTATTAAGTTAAGGCCATAATACATTAATCTCCTTAAGTAGGGTGACTTACCTTTAGTTATTGGGTAGCGTTCCCGAACTATATGTGTTAACACATTTTGTATTCGTAGAATTGGGTCATACAGTGATTGTTCTCTAAAGGTACTATCAAAGAAGAGAGAACTAATATCACTATCACTACAGCATGAATATGTCCCCATGACATGAGTATGGGTTGGTGGTCTAGCGAAGATAGGCCCTTGTGCTTTAATATAACATGGGTGAGGTTTTTTATATACGAGATAAATAACCTTTTACGTTAGGTACATTGATTTAGTTAGTTAACAATCCTATACAATAGGGCCTCTATGCCATCTAATCGCCCCTGTGGATTGTTCAAATAAGTTGTTTGAATCCAAGGCCTTGGCAGTACTATTTAGTATAATACTGAATATTCTTCTAGTAAATATTCAATTGGACTTAACATATTGAACTAGATACCGGATGATAAATACTCTTGAGTAAGTTGATAGTGTGCCAAATTTTGGTTTAATAGTGGGTGTTACATAGAAGGGTAAATATGTCAATATACCTTTATGTCAAAGACTAAGGGTTGAAATTTATCTCAATAGCTTTTCTACAGCAATTTGTTTTGGAGTACATCATCTTCTTATGATGATAATAGAAGATGTTTACGATGACTAAGTATATTTCTATCATGTAGAAATTGTATTTTGGTCATTTAATGGAGCCATGAGCATTGTGTTTTAAGGTCCCTAATATAACCCTATTCCCTATGAGTGATTTTATATCATTCTAAAAAGGAAAGTAAAGAGTAATTAAGTTTATTCTAAGTAGCTTTGATAATTAATTAAGGATTATTTAAATCCTTGAAATTAATTATTTTCGACTTGAATAAAATTAAAGGATTTATTTTATTTAGTCTTATAATTATTTTGGATTAAGGTCCATTAAATTAATTATTGTTGGGCTTTTATAAAATGAATGAGTGGCTATTTATTTTTATTATTTTTATAATTAATTTGGAGTTAGGTCCATAAGATTAATTATTGTTGGGGCTTAGATTAAAAATAAATAAAGAGTTTAAAGGGACAAAATAATTATTCTGAGTCCATATTCCAATAAATAATTATTAGACCTTTAATTACATTAAGAATGCTTGTTGGGTTTTGACGAATAGTAGCCCAAATTCTAATTTGGTTATTTTAGGATTATTTATATCATATTATTTCTAGTAATTAGAATTAATTAATTCTGTACCCTACTCTAAAAAGAAAATTCCGAACATCTGTTAATATCATTCTCAGTCGCCACTCGAAAACCTTTGCTTTATTCCTTGCTTGTTCACTCCGTGCGAATTAGATTAGAAGGCCTTAAGCCTATTAGATTTTGATTTAGAAAAAGACAAACAAGACAAATTTGTAAGCTTCAGATAGAAAGGTAAGGTATCGTTTCTTATTTGTGTGAAAAACAAATTTTTTAATGGGATATGGACCTCGTTTTCTTATGGATTCGGGATCTATTTCCTACAATTTGTAACTTGTTTTATGTAATTGTTATGTATTTTAGATTATTAACAATGTACTCACACTTCCTTGAATTAATCACTCTTAGGCTTAGCAAATTTCTAATTCTGGAGCTACAATTTAATGGTTCTTGTTTTGATGTCCACAATCTCTTTCTCAAAGTCCTCTTCATCAACAACATCATAGTAATACTAGGCCAATCAAGTACTTCAACAATGAAGGTTTTGAGTGACTCTAAGATCATATTATAGAGCATATCACTTTTTGTCTTAGCATAGAAATATGATCTATACCACTAATGCCTAGGGTGTTGTCTATTAGCTACCCACCTATATGTATCCATTTCATAATCCTCCAACTCCTTCATTGTTGTTGTGTGTAGGTGGTTATTTGTGGCACTTGCAATTTTTCCAAATTTCGTCTTTCGATGCCTTTCCCCTATGAATCATTTTTAAGTTTGATACTTGTCCTGGATATAATACCAAAGTAAATAGTTTGGTAAAACATCTCCTAGTGCGATATCAAGGCCCTACAAATACAAACTATCACACTATTTGCAATTACTAATAAACCAAGAGGTTGACAAGTCAATAAAAGTATTTAAATTCAAGGTTGCCTCCTGCTTATAAAAAATGAAGGTCCAATCCCAACCTTCATTTGAAATTTCAAGATCTTCTAAAACAAGGTCTAAAAACCACGTCCACTGCATATTTAATTCTTTTCAACAATTGCATATGCAATTGGACACCACCCTTTGTCCCCACCAATTCCAATAGCAAACAAAAGCTGCACTTCATATGGCCCTTTCATAAGATAACAGTCCAAGCCAATAATTAATCTACATTAGTTTAAAAATCATTTTTTTAATGGTCCAAGACAACCATACATCCTCATAAAGCAAGAACCTCTATCAGCCTCTCTAAAATTTTGATGCAAAATTTCAATTATAATGTTTCAATGGGTCCTTTTCAACTATGGTGCATAACTCCATAGAAGAACATATTGATTCTCTTGGGAAACAAAAATCATGTCTCTTGCGACATGCCCTACAGCATATGCTTTGTATTTGCCAATCTCAATTTTGAACTTTTCATCAACTTCTTGTCTTATTAACTTAGCAAGTAGGTTTCTATTGATACTGATCCTTTCCACGTACTTACATGCAATCCATTCGGCAGTAACAGGTGGATTCTTCCGTTGGTGGCCACGATTTGTGTGTTGCAACCTTGATGTCTTGATTATGAAATTTGTGTTGTGAGTTGAGTTCTCTATTGAGGTAAAACCCATCCATGTACAATTATGACTCTTGCATTTAGTCCTAACTCTCTGTAACTCATTAGGTCTAAACTTGATAGACTTGACTTCTTTGATCAAGAAACTCTTAAGAGCCTCCATAAACTCCGGTGCATTTGTGAATCTCATACCAATCTGCAATGGTGGGTTCTCCATGTCTCTACATTGATTAAAGTTGTGATACCTATCTTTGTGTTGTTCCCCTTCTGTATCCAATTCATTAAGACTACATAGGTCATAACTTAGTCCTTCTGGTTCATCATTCTCTGCCTTTCGAGGTTCCCATTGCTAATGTGTTGTCTTTTCTCTATCATTCTCTTCCACAGTGGAATCATTGCCCAATGTTCATCAAACATATAATCACCATCTAGGTTGTCCTCATTATTTGTGAAATGCTCTAGGTTAAAATCTTCATATATTGAATCATAAAACTCGGATGAAGTTTCATGTTCCATAGTTGTCCTAGCTCAACCAATTCCCTCTGATTTATACATAATTATCCCAAGTTTTATGTTCTTTTTATGTCATTATCTTATGTAACTTAGCCTAATTATTTTGTTTTAGATATATTTTACTTATCTATTCTTGATTTTGTTTACAGGAATATTTGGTTGAAAAACGTTCAAGATTTTACAAAATTGTCGTTGAGATACTATTCACCGGTACTGTTCCAGCATACTGTTCACCATTTTTACTGTTCATTGGGGACTATGGATTGACCAAGTTTGTTGACCATGGGTCATGGCAAAGACTTTCAGTTTTATTATGATTTGGTTATTTATTCCTAAACTACTTCGTTTTGTAATAAGTTTCTATTTTATTAGTAGAATCCTTTTAGATAACCACTTACTTGTAAGGAGTCTTTTACTCCTATAAATAGGCCCTTTGTCTTAGTCTTAAACATAGAACAACTCAAGATTGATTTTCCAAGGAATTCCGAAGACAATGGACAGATTTTCTCTTCCTCTTTTCTTATGTATTTTTCGGTTTTTATCATGTCTTGTGAGTAGTCGTCTTTTGTTAA